>JARDAA010000038.1:0-167050 GCA_029448695.1 Elsinoe perseae
TAATAATTGTTTTCAAGCTTAAAACAGATTAAAATACTAGTTAGTAACGTCTCCTTATTCTTAACAGGTATAGCTTATATATTATAGCTTAGTTTGCTTTATTTTGTCCTAAGCATAATATCGATCTAGTTATCCTTCTAGTACACATGTCACATTTTCTATAGCTACTTAATATTAACTGCTTTTTACCTTTAAAGATAGTAATAATATATAAGCTTAATTAGATCTATTAATTAGATTCTAGTTAATTACTCTATATATAATAGATAGAATCTTATATTTGTGTATAAGAGAAGAAGAGAAGAGTCTTATAGTTAGTAACGTTAAATTTAAATTTAAATATTCTAGAATCTTACTATTAAGCTTAGTAACTATCTTTTTAAAATTACTATTAGAATTACGTAATATTTTATATAACTAGCTAATAATACTAGAGTAGCTTAATCTAACTATCCTAGAATCTTTACTACCTTCTAGTGTACTTCTATAAATAAGTAATTAGACACTAAACAACATTATTAGTATATTAAATATTAATTCACTTATTAAGTAATATATCTTAAAGATAACATTACGCTTTAAATTAATAACTATTAAGAATATACTACTCTAGCATAAGAATAAAGAGTAGCGTAAGGTTCTAGAGGCCCGTAAGCGTTATAAGACAGGAAAAAGAGTTATAATTAAGAGTAAATTCGTCTTAAGTTTGTAAGAAATAGTAGATAGTCTTTAAAACGCTAAGCAACAGACCTCTATTAAAAAGCTAGGTAAAAAGCAATAACGACGTTAGATTACACTAGAATTAATAGAGTTAGACTTAGAGGATCAGATTAACCTAGATAGCTCTTTAGCAGACGAACTAGCCTACAATGGCTAAGAAATTCACTCTTTTACCTATAGAATCCTAAATCTGTGCGCGACTCATGGGTGTGCGCGACTCATGGGTGAAGCACGTTACGTTTTATACATCTTCATCACTTTCTTGTAAGCTATAGCTATATTCTATCATTAGCTTTCCCCGTACCAAGAAAGGCCCTTCACCCGTGATCGTGCACGCTGGACGATCTCAAGATCCCTGCCTGACTTAACTGGCTCGGTTTCGTACGCCATGTGTAACACCTACCCTCTCTTGCTCAGCACCCGCTCAGTGGCATCAACGATGATGTCGAACGCCCTTCTAATGTACTTCTCGTGCGCCAGAGGGTTGGCACTGACGACCCTGATCGCATACACGCCACCAATAGTCGATGCTGTTAAGAAGATCTCCTTCTCGTTGTCAATCAGGGTATACACCTCCTTCGTCAGCTCGTTGGCCTCTTTCAGCAGCTTATCGGACTGCTCGATCTTGACCACCTTATCGCTCTCCTCATATGGTCTTGGGTCTGCCGTATCACTGGGCCCGATCTCTCCCCTCTTTCTTGGCTTGACTGTCAAGACCGTGAGCGCAAACGCGGGCGGAGTCAAGATGGAGAAGAGATCGCTGCGCCCTCTAACGAGGTCCGTGAACAGAGCACCAAGCTTGAAATGATGTTTGATATGCTCCCTCATTCCCTGCAATCCGTATGTCCTCACAACGAACCAGAGCTTCAACGCTCTGAACCTGCGTCCAAGTGGTATCTGCCAGTCTCGATAGTCCGTCACCAGGCCGCTGTCTGTGTATGTATTTCGCAAGTACGCCGGCGTGACCGTCAAAGCGTCGGTCAAATCTCGTCGATTCAATACGAACAGACAAGAGCAGTCGAAGTTCACAAGCAACCACTTGTGCATGTTCATATCAAACGAGTCGAAGTCCTTGAAGTGCTCGGTGAGGTGCTTGTATTCCGGCAACACCAGCGCTGCGCCGGCGTATGCACCATCGACGTGGATCCACAGGTTCGGATAATCTTGCTTCACGGCAGCGATCTCCGCGAAGTCGTCAATTGCGCAAGTATTGGTGGTCCCGAGCGTGATAGTCAAGTGAAACGGATGTTGGCCCTTCGCATGAAGCCCCTCTATGGTTCGTCGGAGGTCGGCTCCACGCAGGGAGAAGTTGTCTTTGGCGTGGGTATCGATACTCCGGAACCGTACCCCGGTGATGATCGCAGCCTTCTTAGCGCTACTGTGTGTCTCACCAGATGCCATAGCGACCATTTTGCCTCTGAGCTCGAATTCACGATCTTCCTTCTCTTCGTCCGAGGAAAAGGTCTCTTCAGTAATGAGAGCTTTGAGATATCGCTCCCGCGCGGCTATCATGGTCGTGACGACAGACTCGGAAGCACTTCCCTGAATCGTACCACCACCTTTCCCCTGTGACATGTACTCGGGAGGCAAGTGAAGTGCTTGTGCCATCCAGTCCATGACGATAGTCTCCAGCTCGGTCACAGCTGGGGAACAGATCCAGTTGAAGTTGGCAGACGTGAGGGCTGCTGACCACATCTCACCAAGTATACTAGGATAGGTCGAGTTCGCTGGAAAGAATGCCATGTACTTCGGTGATTGCCAGTGGGTGATTCCAGGCATGATCTTGCTTTCGATATCGGACGAAATCTCGGACCACTTTTCCCCCTTCTCTGGAGGAGTCGATGGGATTAGCTTTTGGAGATATCCGGGCTCTATAGACGGTAATACCGGCCGATCTCCAATGGTGTCATAGTATTTTGTGATGTCTTTGATTACTTCTGCTGCTCGAACCTCGAAATCAGGAGAAGTCATCCCCATTGGCGGTATCGACCTCTCATTCTTGATAGTGGACTCCGAGAAGTTGATAACTCCGTTGGTGATCTCGCCGTCCATTCTGCTCATCTTGTCTGTAGAGCTGTGTCGTAATGATGTCTGTCGAAAAAGCCAGCCCTTCGATACGGCCAGACAGCGATAATGAAGGGCAGTTCTCATGCAAAGCGACGTGGCTGTCGTAAGATTGAGACACTGAACCACCCGCAGTCAGCAAAGTGCTTGAAATCAAATTTCTCGTATGGACCATGTCCTGATCGATCATCTACGCCCTGTTGTCGAAGGCCTGAAAATCCAACTCGAGATGCGGAACTTTTCCGCTAGAAAACACCCTGAGTGCCCCGAGCAATTCCATCTGTGTCTATACGAAGCGAATGTGGAGATTAGACTAGTCGGTGGTAGACCGTAGACCGTAGACCGCAATCAAGCATCAGCCAAGAACCTGGACGAGCATGTGCCCGAGCACAAGGACTGCGTCAAGACTGTTGGAAACGATGTCGTGTCCGACACTGGTGTGCAGGGTGTCGTCGAGCAGGATGTCTGCCAGCCATCCAGCATGTCTAAAAAGTGAGGAGATTATTAGTATACCAAGCACAGGTTCCAACACGGGTCAGTAGGCAACTCTTACAATGAGATCAGTGTGCCCGAGACAAGTTCCGCCGAGCTGAAGAGCGTAATGCATGGCGACTTCAAAGCCAACCTCTGCATTTGAACCATCAAACGCTAGATGTGGGCTGACGTTACCAGACGCCGATCGTGCTACGGTACCCTACTTTCTGGAAAAGGATGACCCAGCGACCTGGCGCCGACCGTGCTAAGGAGACGAGTGCATCGAAAGTCTCAAAGTTCGCCAAAGCATGTCAGCGACTTCTCGACAGATCGGGCATCAAGGATTGCAGGGTTCTATCCTAGTTTGAGAGAGGCTTCAGACGTCTGTTCAGTCGCCTAGGATATGCAGGTCCAGAGCAGGACTGCTGTTGAGCTTTTGTGGTTTGGACGCAGAACGATGGCAGCCTACATTCCGCGAACAACAATCCTAAGCAACTCCGAGAATGAGATGCACTTGATCAAGAGGAGTCATGTGGAAGAAGAAAAGTGCGTTATGGATTGGTAGGTCAACTTTGCAGTGGGGCCAGTGTTGTCGAGGACTCTTCAACTTTGCTCACGCACCTGCATAACATCAAATCATCATCGTCATGAGCGAGGCGGGATTCCGTAGCGACAGTAAACATCTGCAACAAGTACTACATGTACATGCACAGGGGCGAAAGCGACGGGTGAGTCCAACGCCACACTGGGCATCAACGTCCCCACGACCAACGGAGCATGAACGAGCTCGCCTTTCCCATCGCGGCAGACTCTCGTGACCCCTGCGGCGACATCAGGTAAGAGCTCGACGAAGGATTGGCTCTCGCCAGCCGGCCTCGCCCACTGCTCCCGGGCTAGGTAAGTGCTCTCAACATTTTCTAGTCGACGACAGGGATCCTGTTTGGCAGAATCATCGGATCGTATTGTCGGACTCCAGCAAGGTTGCAAGATTTGGAAAGTCGGTCGTGATCCTTATCTTGAATAGCAGGGTCAAGTGCCTGGACCAATCATCATAACTATGACTTGGCCTGGCAATCTTCTGGTGGACAGGTCTGAACAGAGATAGCATTCGGAAGCTAGATAGCATGAACGGGGGAAGTCGAGGCCGGATGCAATGATGCAATATGTACTACCGATTACGAACTCGAGCGCCACACACACACACACACACACACACACACACACACACACACACACACACACACACACGCACACATGTGAATCCCACCTTTTCAACAAGTCTCACAATGAGTGGATCGTGCCGATCTTCAACGATCACCGTCAGGAGGAGGAAGATGAAGAGCTATTTAGCAACATGGCCCAGCCCAACACCACCAGTATGTCGGCCACAGCCACACGCATACGACATTCGATCGACGCAACACAAGATTGACTATACGCTTAGACACCGCGGCCCCTCTTACTGGCGATGCGCGAGGCTGACACCCCATCGCGCACAGGCACGAGTGGTGAAAGTCGCCGATCCCTATCGTGACGAAGAGGAAGAGCGCCTCGTTGGCGAACATCGTGGATGCTTTGGGGGAGGGATGGGTGGAGGAGGTGCTGACGGAATCTATCATGCCGAAGGCCCCGAATAGGCAGAGAAAGACGGAGAGGATGGTCGTGAGCCATGAGTTTGCGGCCGCACTGGACGAGGATGGAGGGAGTCCGATGAGCGATCCCTCACAGTATTCTGCGAACGTGTTGGTGGTGATGGCGAAGGTGAGGGAGACGACGGAAGGGGAAGGGAGCATGGTAGACGAGATGATGAGCGACGTAATGGAGGGGAGGGATGCGCCTGAGGTTGTGGCCTGGTTGGAGATTGTGGAGGAGGTATTGCCGGATGATGTGTGGGAGATATCTGGGAGGATCATGGGAAGCAAGCAGGGATAGTAAGGTTTGGAGAAAAGTGAAGAGTCTTATTATGAGAATAATATACATGGAAATTGAGGGAAATGATCAGGGGCCCATGCGAATGGCGCCATGGACTACAATGCTCTGCGCGACAGGTATGGAAACCTTGCCCTTAAGATTGCAACGATTAGCGTTTCTATACGGCACCCAGGCGATACCATAGCAAGGTTGCTGGGTACCGGTGGTAGAGTCCAAGAAGGTGTACGAATTGCACTTGTCCAAGCAGCCTTTAAAGGTATTATCGACCAAGTTGCCAGCCCAAATGTCGTTACCCAAGTAGTCTGTACCGCATTGAATCTGATACTGAAGGCCGTTGGCGTATGTAATGTTGGTAGAGTCTCCCGCTGGACAGTCCGGCACGACAGGATTGTACTCAAAGATGGTATTGACCGGTGTATCCGCACACGGGCACGGAACCTCGTCGTAGCTCCAGCTGATCGGGAAGGATGGATCGCTCTTGTCGGCTTCTGACCACATGGGCATATACTTTCGCGCATCTGGATGAGGCCTTCCAAGGTTGTTCAATCTTGGGTTGTCCCAGTAGTTGCTGCCAAACTCATTGAGCCACATGATACTGCTCCCCTGGTAAGTGCAAGTTAATTCTCTCGTAGCAGTGTTCTTGTCACAGATCGCACGAGGAGCATTCCCGAGAGGATTGAATCCCATGTAGTTAGTCAAAGAGCTGCCGCCGAGCGCACGTCGGCCGGGAAGAGCGACAAGATTGTTGTCGCAATTGAGGTAGAAGATGGTTGGATCATACTGGAAACCAGGAGAGAGGGTATCAAGAGAGACACCGAGCTTCCTGCCTTCAATGGATGGTCGACCATGACCGATTATGTTAAAGCAGGTAGCCTGGGTCTGAAGAGGACATGCCGTAGGCATCGAAATCTGAGAGGCGGTCCTCGTACTAGTAGACCATGTGTATATGCTGGACGTCGAAGTGAATGTATTGGTGACTGCAGCGCCGATGCTGTTCACTAGTCTGGTCGCCGTTTGAGTGGTTGTTCCGGTAGTGATAGTTGTTGTAGAAGTTGTAAACGTCCGCACGACAGTACCCTTTGCTACTTGAGAACAGGCAAAAGATGCCTTCGTTGCAGGCCAAGTTGCCGCGAATGCAGGGGGAGCGGCGTATGGGTATGCTCTCTTTCTGAGGATGGAGAGTGCTAGATTAGTTCGGGTGGCCTGCCCATCACGAACCATATGACCGATGGCCGTGGTCTGAACAGCAACAGCGGCTAAGTCTCGTTTTAAAGCGGTCGCGGCAAGCCTTTGGGTGCCAGTACCAGCGGTCGACACAAACACAGTGGTTGTGATGATCTGAGGAATCGGGCTGGTGATGGTTGTACTGAGTGTCAACGAGACGGTTGGAATGGTCAATACGGTCGAAGTAGCTGTCGTCGTGGCAGTCGCTCGGGTATTTGAGGTGGCAAGGACATAGATTGCTGATATGGCGGGCTGATAGTTGATCAGCGAGGTGCAGTATGCTTGTCCGTCAGCTCCGTTAATTAGTTGTTGAATTTCCGCTGCTGTGGGCTTGTCGTCGGGAACTGTGAAGCACTTCTCTGGTTGCAAGCCGCTAAGGTCGTTGAGCTTACTCTTCGCTCCGTTGCCGAAGACGAGTAGTTGTTTGTTCGCAGCGTACGACTTGAGCTGGAGTTGTCCAGATGTACAGCCGCCAGCGACTGCAGACAGCAGCTTACCAGCAAAACCTATGCTGGTCTCGGAAGTGAAGGTCGCAGTGTTGGAGATGGCTGTCCCAGTGATGCTGAACGACATTTGGAATATTCGTCGGTAAGAAGGATAAATGTGGACGTTTGCGCCGGTCTTGAAGGTAGGGAACGTCATATCCAACTGTGGCTGCCAGCCAGTGACTCCTGACACAGCAGCCGATCCAAGATCGATGTTGACCTTTGCGTCAGTCCAGGTCATCTTTGCTCCTGCTTGCACATCAATTTTAGCGTCAGTGTCAAAGTTGACACCGAAGCTGAACATGATCGAAGGATTGATCGAGAAGATACCACTGACAGCAAGCGGTTGGAGAGTAAGAGTTTGTGCCTGGGTTGCCCAATTGTAATTCCAAGCTCCATCGGTCAGGAGGTTGACTAGCATGTTTGCCTTAGACTTCTCGGCAACCACAATGCTTGCAGCCTTGACGACCTTAGTCTTTAGAACGATGGTGATAGAGCCGGACACGGTGATACTTGATATGTCCAAGGAGCAGTCAACACACGTTAGCTTCTTGTTCGCTGGCTCTGGTAGTTTTCAAATCAAGTATCGAAACACGATTAACCTACGGCCCTGAGTCAAGACATCAGTGTTGAGCGGAAACTTGAAAGAGCTCTTGTAGTCTGTAGTGAAGGTGTACTGAGTGGCCGGATCGGATGGTACAACATTGTAGCAACCAGTGAACATACATCCAATCGCTTGACGATTGTCGTACAGCTCCTTACCAGCGCAAACACCTTCGCCGATATCGCCAGTGAATGCACCTACGAGATCAGAACAGCCGATGTCCCACGCAGTGTCCCAGAAACCACGCTTGTAAATCATGTGGCTCCCATAGACCGGAGTGACAGCTTCTGTCCATGGCGAAGATCGCTTGGCTCTGATATTCGTACATTGACCGCCCAAAGCTGCCGCGGCCTCCGCGACGAAGTTTCCTGGTGCCGGCAGTCCATATTTCTGCAAGGTGTTCTCGATCTCTGTCTGTTGCGTAGAATTGCCCGGCTGCCAATCCGCGGGATCAATCGTCTGCTCTGTGGGAAGTGGGACATTGACAAGAATGCTACCATCCTCGGCGAACTTCATCTTGGAAAGGATGGTGTCGACAATGTCCTTGGCAGCTGGCTCAAGGTCAGCCATAGAAGTGGGAATCGGAGGGATCTCTGTCCTTGCGGTCGTGGTAGTCGATGTGCTTGTGGTAGATGTACTCGTCGTCGTCGTCGTTGTGGTAGTCGTCATATCGGTAGTAGTTGTCGATGTCATGGCAGTAGTTGTGGTGGTATCATCTGTCGTCGTGCTATCGGTTGTGGTCTGCTGCGGGAAGACACCTCCAAGGATGTCCGTTGACGAGGTAACCGTTGACGAGCTATCAATGGTCGTAATGTCGATCGATGAGGTGTCAATCGACGAGGTGGCAGTCGATGACGTGGTTATGTATGAGATGATGGTCGAGAGGGTAGAGCTTGGAGAGGTAGACGAAGAAGCGGAGTGCAGCGTCGAAGTAGGGGCATGAGTGAAGGTGGAGACCGATTCCTCGTCGAATTCCCCAGGACGGGTGAATTTCTGGCGAGTGCCATACGTGAAAGTCATTGTGTCCGCTACATCAGGCCATGTTGCGGTTTTGACCTTGAAGTTGAACGTGACAAAGTCGGCATCTTGACTTTCCGCAGTAGACTCGACTACATGGACACCACGCTCTTTGATCGTGTTACAGCATGTGTCATATGTGAGCAGGATTGCGCCTGGCTGCCAGGCTTTGATATACTTCAAAGCCTCGGCGGCTGTCTTGCTGACTCTGAAAGTAAGCGTGGATACTCCGTTCGAATCGGTCGACTTGGATAGACCAGAGATGAGGGAACTATCTTCCAGGCTGACAGAAGGATAGTGCATTGTGAAATTGAGAATGGCAGCAGTCTCGCCGGGTGCGGCTTCGGCATAGAAGAGACTCATGTTCATGGAAGGAATGAGGTTCTTCGGATCTGTAGTGTCGATGTTCGCATTCCGGACAGGCATTAGTGAAGCAGTTGAGTGTGGAACCTTTGAGGTAGTCGATGAAGCATGAGATGAGGTAATATTGCCGCTGATAGAGCTGGTAGGTTCCGAGTCGAGGGGCAGGGTCTTCGACAGGATCTTTGTGGCAAGTCCTGCACGGCTAGACTTCGTCTTACCCTTCTTCGACGTTAGGGAAGATGCGATGCTAGACTTGTCTGTGGCTGTCACGGCAGGAAGGGTAGATACGTTGCTGGACTTGGCTGTGCCTGTTTTCGCTGGTAGAGTAGGTACAATCGTGGGTGATTTTATGACCTTTGAGCACAACTTGTAAAGCTGCGGAGGCGAGATGTGCCTGATGGGCCGAAATGTTCGGCGCTTGGATCTGTTCCAGAATTGGCAGAAGCGAACCGGCTGAGCAAAGGCATTGACCAAACGGATGACAGCAGGATCAGAAGCAGAAGATTCTGGAAGAGGCGACCCCATCCCTGTACCAACAATAACGTTGGGCTTCTTCCGCATACAAGAGCAGACTTGATCAACTTGCTGCCTCTTCAACTCTTGGAATGGAGAGAATCCTCGGACGCTAGTCGACGGTCAATGACTGTCATCATGTATAAGATCTGTGGACTTACTGCATGCGCCAGTAGTGGCAGAACTTCGTGCTATTGCGAACATTGTTTCGAAGTGTTAGGACGGTCTCATCATTTTGTGAGCAGTCGAACGCCGTGGCTTTGACAGCTCTTCGTAATGATTGATCAGCAATGTTTGAAGCATTGATAAAGCATATCTGCAAAATCAGAACGCAGCAAAGGCTGAGCAGTACCCGCGACCAAGCCATGACGCGACAAAGGGGGCGTTTGTGATACACGAAAGAGATGCCGAACCCTCTTATGTATTAGGGCCTTTTCTCACCTCACCATTGGAATATCACCTTCATCCCATCAGACGACCATCCCCATCCGCAACCTCATCGGGCCTATCAGCCGTTGTGTCCATACGAAGTTCCGACGTTCTTGTCGAGGCCGGAAGGGTACAATATGTGGTGAGCTAATAGCTTTGAACGTTGACATATCCTCGGAGCACGCTAGTGGCGTTCTGAATACGATCGTATTGGGACTTTCGCTTAGAGGGAGGTCAAGCTGTACTCACTGGCACCGTTGAAGCTGGCCATGTGCATACATGCAGGCCAAGCTTTTTGCCAAGAGCTGTAATTTATGCTTCCCGCCAACGGATCATTCTTATCGTAAACAAGTTATAGATGCGGCGGAACTCGGTCGGAAAGGATTAGCAACGTGGCAACGGGATTGTTTGTGGCCGTTGTCTATAGTAGCATATATTCGTGCGATTCCCATGGTGATCAAGACTGTCTTGCCTTCAAGTGGCAAGCCGTGTCGAGCACGAACAGGCCGTTTGCCAAGGAACATGTATTGTTCTCGGATTCGAGATAAAGTCTGTCTTCGGTTGCCTTGACCGTTCCCGATCAAAACTGAAGATGTCGGTGCTAGCAGGATGCATCTACTCGTTTCGGCCTTGCCGGAGAGACTGTACAATGTCGCGGGTGGAGTCGTCTTGCCTTAGTTGCCATAGGATCACAGCAAGCAGAATTGCCGAGTGCGCCACCATGAAAGCCTCTCGAAAGCAATCTTTCCTACCGTTCGGTTCGTAACGTTGCGGATCACAGAAGAATGCAAGCCGATCGACTGGGGAGCAGCTAGTGAGATATGGGAATCGTGGTAGCAACTCAATTCTTATTCTTGAGTCAAATCCGAACAGCTTACTAAGCATCTCTGTAACAAACACTACTGCGTAAAGGTTATCCGGGAATCTTTCCTAACTATCTATCTTGCAGTATGGAAGAGCTTTCCATTTGTCCCACGTGTATTTGGGAGGGTGCGCGCCATCGTAGAGATTGTTCTGCGATACGAACTATAGATCAGGCAAACGAAAGATTAGGTCTCATTTCCGCCACGTTTTCCGGCTGCTCGCAGGGGAGATCGAGCTCCGGACCGAACAGGATGTGAGACGCAAACAACGGGATTCGCTTGATTCATTGTATCAAGTGTCTGCTGTTCCCCGATGCTGAAACGTTGAGAACTCTTCGTATGGACGTCGTTCAGTACTGACAGCCAAATTACCGCTGCTATGAAGCGAGATTGTGGGCAAATGCGACGTTGACATGAACGACTCCGTGCAGCAGGCGGTTAGTTCACAGCAACGGCCACGTCTGTTCTTGCCAGGATCAGATCTCCGCAAATATGATCAGTAGAGTCAATGCAGTATTTAAACGTGATCTGGTTGTCATAGAAAGCGTTTGGCGCCGAATGGAAGCCGATCCACGTTGTTGAATGAGACGGGCTGCGAGCTCCGTTGGCAGTTCTGCATGGTCTAGCGTTTGATTCGCATTGAGCCATCGCCTACTGTCCTGCTGGGGTTCCTGACCTCCCTGCGATCTATCATTCTTCACTTGCTACCCCTCTTCTTCCCTACTGACTTTCTGCTCCTCGCTCTTCTATGCCTTCCCTCTGCCTTGCATGTTGATCCCCGGGTCCATCTTGTCCATCAGTTCTTCGCCGGGTAACAGTACTGCCCAATAGATAGCATACGGTAATCCTCTGTGCCTTCCTCTCAGCATCACCACGACCAAGATTAGCTTACTCAAGATCTGCCAATTGCCGCTAACAGAGGAGTTGTCGAACGGTACACCCAGACTCAACCCAACGGTGCCGTAGGCTGAAACCGTCTCGAACATGATCGCCCAAATGGTGGAATGGCCGCCTCTGCACAGAGTCTATCCCCTTTCGATGGTGCTAACGAGTCATACTGCGAGAGCCAATCCCCAAACGTTGTACATTAGCTGTTTCCAAATGAACATCCCATGGTTGGGCTTTCTTGGTTGACCCTCATCAGGAGGTTCCTCCACTCCGATACCACGCTGTTCGTAGACATTACTTTGTCCCAATAAGGATGATGGGGAAAGTCGAGAGGTACATGGCAAAGACATACAGGATCTGCAGCGCTGGTGCGATGTCGCTGAATATATCGACGTATAGCCAGCCAACACATACTCCTAGGGACTGAGAGAGGCCCGCGATCGTTTGATTCGCCGCAAATATAGGAGTGATGGCGGGCAGACCGGTCTTTAGAATGCCGAACATCGCCCAAAGGATGAGCTTGACGCCGAGCTTATCGAACGGAAGATACCAGATCGTGGATGACGGAAACAGCAGCAGGAAATATCGCCGCGGATGATGAAGGAGGAATGCTAGAGTGTCATTTATCTCGGTGCTAGCAGGTAGGATCTTGTACATGGTGTGGAATGATTAGGCGGAGGAAGACCAGGAACAGCTGATTAGCCACCACGATTAGAGATCTAGCAAAGATCAACACCAGGTAGTAGTTGTAAGACGACGTCAAGTTGGAGTCAATCAGATCGAGACCGCGATTGCAAGAGGCACTGTAGATGGTGAACAAAGCCCACTATCCCGGCTAGAGGTTGCTGGTTCGACCATTGCGAATGGTTTTACTCATGACCGGGTAACAGCTGTATGGAAGAAGGATAACAATCCCAAGAGCTGCCCAGAATATGAAAACAGACAGGTAAGAGCCAATCAAGGAGGTGTAGAGCTCGATACTCAACACCGCCTAGCTCTTCTCATTACTCCTCAACCAGGTGGTGAAAGCGGCCCTGCCATTAACAGTGATATAGGTGAATCATCGTGCCGCTCACCTTAGAATCCAGAGCCGAATACAAATGCAAGTAGTGATGAGGCTCGTCATGCGAGATCTGCGCAGGGATCTGAAAAGCGCCTTGATACCTTCTTCGAATGACTTCGAGTTTTATGGCATTGGTATGCCACGTTGACCTCACATGTGACGAGCGTCAAAATGGTTCTTGCTATCGCCGTTTGGGACAGATATTCGATTTCGAAGTTCCCTTTATGTAGACGAAGAGTCGGGAAATTTCCTCGTACTTACGCAGGATGAAGTCGAATGTACGTCACGAGAGGGCAGAGTGATATTCGAAGCATTGACGATTGCTTGACAGCGATTGATGTCCCATAGCTGATCCCACGGATGGCCTCCATGGCACCGAGCCGAGACTGATGGTGTCTCATATGATGGACCTGGCCATGGAAAGTTGCTACAGATGATGGGAGCTCGAAAAAGAGAAATGGGTTGTCATTAGAAAATGTGATCCTCAGAGGCTGCCCCACTCGTTCCTGACCCCTCAGACCGAGGTTGCATGATTGGCTGCCTTTTAACCGTGACCATGATGTCGTTGATTTATGTAGATGAGTCCAGTTGCATCATATCCTCATAGTAGAGCAGGCTTCCTCTGAGCTGGGAGAAGTAGCTTTCTGGACGGTGACAACTCACGAAATATCTGCATGGTGGCTATCCATCGACCTTTCAAGCTTGTGGAAGAGGATATTCCTGCACAATCAACGGCAGATCCTAGCAGCAGGTCCGCTGGCGACAAAATGACGGACCTGAAGTACGACGAAGTGCCTCCTATCACGATAACGGCGAAAACACCAGCTTCGATACCAGAGCACACTGCCGTGGTCGTCTTTCTCCATGGCTTGGGAAGCAAAGCCGATGAGTGGACTTGTGAGTATTCAATCTGTTCCATGTTACCATCACTATCCGTCACGAGTGATTTCTATGTCCTGCATCCACGCTTCGTCTGATTCCGGCTTCTCAGTCATAAGCTTCTTCTATTGTTCTTGGTCTTGAATACAGCCATGACGATCCTAGAGACTGCCCTCCACGGGACTGACGCGCGCAGGGTTCACGAACAAACTCCAATCCACACATCCTCATCTTTCCTTCCACCTCCCCACTGCTCCCTTCAATCCCATACCACAAAAGACAGCCTGGCTTCCGCCTCTCTTCTCCGGAGCCGTACCGTCCTCTGCTCGTCCCTCGCCACTGCAACAGGACGATCTACCCTCCCTCCTAGCCTCGGTCTCTTACCTGGACAATCTCCTTGAGTCTCTGGTAGCGCGCGGTATCCCTCCAAACCGTATCGTCCTAGCAGGCTTCTCTCAAGGTGGGATCATCTCTCTCCTGCACCTTCTGGCTAGCGAGCAGTTCTCTGGACGTCTTGCGGGGATAGTGGGGTTGTGCGGATACCTTCCGGTCAAGTCTGAGATCCAAGGTTTGAGGACGCAGAGAGGCTTGCCAGAGAGTGTTGGAATGGTTCCTGTGTTTCTCGGTCAAGGGACGGAGGATCAGTGGGTGCCGAAATGGATGTGGGATGACACATTAGCTGGACTCGGAGAGCTAGGTGTCGATAAGTCTGTGGTAGAGGCGCATGAGTACCCCGGTGGGCATGAAGTTGGTGAGAAGCTGATTGAAGACCTCGGGAAATGGTTGGGGAATGTGCTGCCCAAGTTGGAGTAGAGAGCCCGGGAGAAGCAAATTGCACAAAGTGGACAGATTGTACATATCTGAATTTCAGATCGCTATGTTCTGCACCCGTGCTTGCGCTGTGCTGTTTTCCAATCACTGTGCTTGATACTTCATAAAGCAGTCACCTGATGTCACCGATCGCTGCCCTGTGCTTGCACGCATACGGGGCATCCACCTACTATCGCGCTTCTGATAACTTGAGCGTGGCTGATCTTGGGACCGACGGATCGAGTCGCAGCTCCTGTCATCGCTTCGGGACTGCTGTCCGCATCTGTGTCTGTCCTCGTCTGGTCTCGCAGATTCTCAACCAAGGTGTAGGACTCTTTTGACACCTTGAGTTTGTCCAGTAAGCATTCGAGATGAAATACGTGTCCACAGGCGAAGCCGATGAGAAAGTCGCTTTCTGCGCACGATTAGCAATGTGCTCAAGAGACGTGCATGTGACTTACCGTCTTCTTCGAACAGCTCCTCGCAAGACACACAATGTCCTGGTAGAACTTGTTTTGCCTCGCTCTTCGTCATGGTGTCCTGAGTGAGATTACCAGCCTGCTTCTTCGTGTCCTTGTCGATGGCGTTCAGCACTGGATCCACTCTCACGGCGACCTCCTCGGCGCCGCGGTATCGGACATCGAACTTGACACCTTTCCGTCGTCCTTCTCTCAAAGTCTCCATACCAGCGGCAACTTCGCCTCGAAGCACCTTTGCAACGCCCTCGCTGATACTGTGCTGGATGTCGTATTCGCGTACGAGCTTCTGCAGACCCTCTTTCAGACCCTCGATCTCCAGTCCATCTGGGATCCTTTTAACAAGTTCGATAGCATCCACGCTCGTGCCCACTTCCATCAGCAAAGCTCGGATAAACTTGGGTTTGTCCATGCTATAGTCGAGCAGATCTTCCCACAAGTCGTCGTTCTCTTTCGCGAACTCAATCGCCTGACTTACATCACCAAGTTTCTCAATGATCAAGAAGAGCGCCCTCTTCGTCTCGCCCGTTTTGCTCAATAAGAACACCAGCTCCGGTATGTAATCCTTCTCTTCACAAATTCCTACGGCCTTGTCCAGGGTATACGCTGTGCTTGTTCGAATGTACAAAAACAACAACTCCCGCTCGAATTTCGCAAACACCTCCAACGCCAGATCCGCAAAGCTCTCAACGATGATTCTCCCCTCCGTCGTCAAACGCTCGAGATTTAGTCTCTCCACCTTGCTCGCTAGTCGATCCTCATCTTTGGGTGGACCCTCCCACAGCCTCTTGAAGTACAAGTACAAGAACACCTCAAACTTATTGCCTCGGCCCTTCAATTGACCCACTACCGTCCCAGGCGGTACGATTCCACTGTACGCTTCATCAACCAAAAGCCCGATCGCCTCTTCGCTAGCGCTCTTCAGTTCCCCCCTGTCACCTTTGTCCATTGCCTCCGTACTGACTCTCAACATCAACAATCCAGGCACATCGTCCGCCACAGCATCACTCAGCCTCCACTCCTTGATCAATCGCATCGCCTCCTCCGCGTTCTGCAGCTGGATGTAACAAGTCAAAGCTTGCCGCGCCTGCCCACCAGCAAGCTTCAACCTCGCCAATCCCTCCATCAAAACCCTCCACTCCTCCCCGCCTCTCTCCACATCTCCATTCGCCAGCCGTGTCTCCACTGCAGTCGCTACACTCCCGACATCAAACAATCCCATATCCCATTTCTCCAGCAACCGTCCGAATCGTCTCGCGTCATGCGAGATATAGTGACCCAGCACAACCTCGTAGACGAAACTAGGCAAAGGTGGCCACATATCACTCGTCGGTATATGCGGCGTGATCTCGTCGAACTTCTCCGCCTGCGCGAACGCGAGGATCCAGTGCTCCCATCGTGATGACGAGGAAAGCACTTTGCCTGCGACTTCGCCGGCACGGTGCCACTGGTTGGCGTTGACGAGTTGTTGGAGCCAAAGGTCGGCAATGCGGCGTTTTTCTTTGGAGAGGGCCGAGTTGGGGTTGCGTGCTGCTGAGAGGGTGGTTTGACTCGCGGAATCATCGGCGAAGAAGTCTGCGAGGGAGTTGCGGGTCTGGGTGCCTGACGGGGTTGAGGGAGTAGAGAGGTCGGTGCTTTGTGGCAGGGGGGTGGTGGATTTGATGATGCTAGGATGATTGTCAAGGAGGTCCCAGGCAGGACCGTACTTGGTGTGGTCGAGTAGCCATGTGAGATGGTCGGAGAGGTCGCGTTTCACTGCAAGGACACAGTCGTACGGTGTCTGTATGAAGACTTTGAGTCCAGGTGAGGAGAGCGAAGGAGGACCCTGAGGTGCCGGTTGAGAAACGCCTGTCGATCTGGCGTTCACCACGGAAGCCGAGGGAGAGAGTAAAGATCCGCGGCCGTTCTCGCCGCTGGCTGTGTTGCTGCGTACCGATCCACCGGAGCTGAAGATGCGTGTGACATTGCTCGACATGTCCCAGATACCGGCGCCAAGTGATTCAAAAGCGCCTCGCTGAGCGGGTTCCAGAGCAGGAGGCGTGGGAATGTATATTGACCCGAGATGATAATCTGTGGCGGACAGCGACTCGTATCGACTCACGGTCAATGTATCAACGTCGACCTCTTCGCCAGTTGCAACCTCAACGAGGCGAAGTTCAGGAGATAAAGCACTTTGTCGATATCGTCGGGGAGTACCTTGTTGAATGGTAGCGATGGGTTTGTCATTATCATCGCGCGTGCGATATGCTAAAACAGCAAGCAGTGAAGGGGTATAAAGCGCCAAGCCAGATATAATACAGTCGTCAAAAGAAAGTCTTCAAAGTCAGCAGCGAACCCATTCAACGGGAAGAGTCCATACTTATGTACAGGGTCGACGCTCCCGGCCATTTTCTCGCCAACATTCTTGCCAGTACCAGTCCCGCCAGGGTAGACATGTAATATCCAGGCGGTATCGCCCCAGCCTACTATCAATCTTTCGGGATTCCTCCGATTATGCTTGCTAGGAGTGGTATTAGCGCCATTGGGCGGCGCTGATGCTTCGTCGTCAGTCTCTACTTGTTTGTTGCTTACCCACTCCATGCGACCTTTCCAGACAGCTGCCATGTCATCCCAACCCTTACTATCTGGACGATCTATGTGCGCTATTCGTTTCCAAGCATATTGTAATTCTGTGCTGTCGAGCTTCATGTGTGATCGCATGATTTTGATGCCGTGTTCGTTGATCCAAGCAACAAACTTGCCAGTCCTGGAGAATTTGATGGCTGCTATTCCCCCTTCTCCCGAATGGAGGACGGTATCTTTCCCACTATTCGAGCTGAGGCCTAGTGAACCAAGCCATCCTTGCGCAACTGCAGCAGCGCTGTTTGTGTTCGCATCGGATGATACTCCAGCTTTTCCGTCTACGGTCAGAATGAGACTTCCCGCCAACCCACCAGACAAGTATGTCCGATCGTACTTGTACTCAGGCGACAGAGCTACAGCTTGTACTGGTCTCGCGAAGTTCCGGAGAGTCACATCTTTTGGATCTACCAGCGAAGTGACACAGACATGCCCGTCCTGCGATGCCGAAGCAATGTAGATCTGATTGGAAGGCGTGTTGGGTACAAGGGGCTTCTTCGCATTCTTTGGCGAGGCCGCAGCTCCAGACTTGCTCGGTGGAGACTGTACAGAGACGCTCGAGTCGGTTGCAGATCTGGGTATCGGAGCGGGTGCGCCGAGAATCGGTGGAGGAGGGATTGGAGAGATTGAAAGTGCTGTGACAGAGGCGGAATGCGCATGATAGGTCCGCAAAGGGACCAAGGATGGCAGACTGAGCGAGTGCTGTAGAAGATCAGCTATGAACCCCCCATACCCCTTTCAATGTTCTTACTATGTTGCCATTATGGGTTCCAACAATCTATTGGCGCATTAGCCTTCATTCAGGTATGACATGCAGCAGACGTACCATCTTGTCTCCAGCCACTAGGAAGCAGCTTGAATCATCACCATTGCGATATACGCTTGACAAGCTTCCCGTCAACTTGGTATACTTGAGTCGTGGCTCATCCTCCTCTTCGTCTTCCGTGTCCTCTTCCTCATTCGCGGCGAGGGGGGTGCCATTCTTCGTTGGCGTCTTCAAATTCTCCGATTTATCAAAGTCTTCGTTTGACTCGGGCACTGCAGACATTCTGCATGCATGGAGTGGTAAAGGAGCCGGCGCAATCGATCTTTTGGTAAGGGCGTTCGAGTGGGCTGGGGTCGGCGAGATTGAGAAGCGGAACCTTTTTCACTCTTCCACCACTCCATTCATGTGTCAATGTTCCTTTGTGCTATGGCGACAAGCTGGGTATGTGCGCGTTGCTCCTTGAATGTTCTTGGGGTGTTTTCGAGGTCGATTGCTAGAGGAAGTCCGGCGTTGCGGAGCTCGATTTCTTTCTCACCAACACCGGTCATCTCGGTATCAAACTTGGACAAACAAAAGGCTCGCAACTTATCACACACGAATCGACTGCAAAAGGATCGTGCAGATAAGGTCATAATATCTGGACAAGATGACTCGAAGTCGACCGGAAAGCGCAAGACCGCACGCAGCAAGACATCCACATCACTGAGAAGGGTAGCAGTCGAAGCACAGCGCTCAAGAGATGTAGTCAGAGGTTCTGGCCGAAGACAATTTATCGATCCGGAAGCAGATACAAAAGATGTCACAGCTTCATGCGCTGCTGAGCAGTACGATCTGCCACTGGCTCAGCATAGACTGAAGCAAGAGGGCTATGACATAGATCCTCTCAACACTGGGCTATATCCGCAAGTCATACACGTGCAAACCCCAATCTACCCCAACAAGGATGCCGACACGAGAGAAGAAAAGAACATCGGACCCGGCGATGTCTTTGTGTTTCCTTCTGGGTCTGTCGTGTCATGGAATGTACCAGAGAAAGTTCAGAAGCGGCTCGTTCGAACAGTACTATATCCAGCTGCCATCAATCCCCATCTCGACACTCTGGAGCTAGAAGACATGGAATACCTCGAAGACTCAAGTCGTACATCCAGTCAAGTGGTGGGCGACGCTATTGTGCTGGGGACCCAGCCGGACCCGGAATATGAGGCTGAGCAATCTGAGCAGGAGTCATCGCCTGCGGCAGATCTGATACTCGCGAAGATAGCGTTCTCGTCTGGCCTAGCAAGAAGCACCAAGCTTGCTGTACTTGAGAATCTCCTTTCATCTTATTTTGAGACCACGAAGGACATACCCATTATTCTATCGCGTGGTAGTAAGCTTCACTTCACAAGATCGTTCATCTTGAGGAAGACCGGCGAGCTTCTCTCCATCCGCGCGCAGCTCAATTTGTACAGCGAACTGACCGATACTATGCCGGACCTTTTCTGGGACAGTCCCTCGCAGCTTGGGCTGTCAGATTACTACGACCAGGTCGGTAGAGCTTTGGATGTCAATGCGCGCATTCGAACTCTGAATGAGAAAATGGACTATGCCAGTGAGATTGCCAGTGTCCTACGAGAACGTCTGTCTGAGAAGCATAGCACTGGACTGGAATGGCTTATCATTTTTCTCATCAGTGTCGAAGTTGGCTTCGAGCTTTTACGACTTTGGAGAGAGGAACACCAAGACTAGGTTCAGAAGATGTGTGGTCTTGATTCTCTCAACCTCTATCCAAAAGCTATGTACACGATATTAAATAATTCATACCAGCTCAATCTCTTCTCCGTCTGAATTCGTCTGCGCCGAAGACTCTCCGGACAGTGCTGATGATCGCTCTGGGTGCAAACAGACAAATAAAGGTTGAACGCTTACTTCATTGCGGGTCTACTCTCAAATCACTTTTGGAACAAATTGACAGATCTCCGAGAAACTCATTCAGAACGGCCATGAATGCAGAAGGATCCTTCTAAAACAGAGCGTGCCAGCATCAGAGAGTTCGAGGCCCGGGATAATCATACCGGAACCACCGCTGGCAGCGCACACCAGTTCGTTGGGTTCGCGCGCTGCATCACCGACTTTGTGACATTTCCCTGCCTGACTGACGTCTGGTTCAATGATAAACTCCATGGAGAAGAGCTTGGGCGCGTGGTTGATATCATGCGTGTATGGAGTGTTGGCTGAGATGCCACACCTAAGACGTGATTGAGACGCAGAACGGCAAAGGACTCGCGGTGATGGGGATGAAAGGGCAGGGGCATCTAAGTTTCGGTCGTCGCGGAAGTGAATATGCCTAAGAAATCGAGAACGAAGAACTGCGAAACTCTATGACTGTGGATCATTCAATGCGTTTTTGCGGAGGCAACCGAGTACCACCAATGTGTAGTAGCGATATGTGTGAACTATCCCATATTCATGCGATGCAAATCGGGGGAGCGGGCCGACAGCCGTCAGGCGCGTTTCAAGACGCGCCGAGATGCAACGACCGCAGTCCATTCCTTGCTTTCCACCTGTACCAACACCCTGCCACGCACGATTAGGTAGAGATCAGTCTATCTACAGCATGGCATATTACATGACCCAATGACTTCCACGATCATTCAACGATAGACTAATTCAGCTGGCCCGGCCAAGGCGGAGCAATCTAGGTTGACCATTATGGGTGTTAAAGGCACGGCAGCCTGCATGGGATATGTGAAGTTAGCTAACTCTCGCAGGACTTCTCCCGCTTCTGAAGTCCATACAAAAGCCATGCAATCTCAAACAATTCCAAGGCCAGACACTTGGTGTCGACGCTTATGGCTGGCTGCACAGGGGAACCATTTCATGTGCCATTGAGTTGGCTCAGGGAAAGCCTACGACCAAGTATGAGTGCCAGTCCAGTCCCCGTAGCACATGCTGACTGCCAGATTCGTCGACTTCTGCATGCATCGAGTCCGCATGCTTATCCATTTCGGCGTCCGACCTTACATTGTTTTCGACGGCGACTACCTACCGAGCAAGAAGAATACCGAGAAAGGTCGAGCTGCGAAGAGGAGAGAGGCCAAGGCTGCTGGACTGGAGCTTCTCAACACGGGCAGGACCGCACAGGCATACCAGGAGCTGCAGAAGAGTATCGACGTCACTCCAGAAATGGCGAGGCAATTCATGGACGAGCTAGACAGGATGAAGGTCGACTTCATTGTGGCGCCCTACGAAGCAGATGCTCAGCTGGTGTACTTGGAGAAGGAGGGCATCATCAATGGCATCATCTCGGAAGACTCGGACATGCTGGTCTTCGGGGCGAAGTCGCTGCTCACAAAGCTCGATCAATTTGGGGAGTGCGTTGCTATACATCGAAAGGACTTCACAGCTTGTCGGGAAGTGAGCTTCTTGGGATGGTCGGATAGTGAGTTCCGCTGGATGTCGATACTGTCCGGCTGCGATTACCTGCCACCGATCGGCAATGTCGGACTCAAGACTGCCCATCGGTTGATAAGGAAGCACAAGACTGTCGACCGCACTGTCAAGGCTCTGCAATTTGATGGGAAATCCAAGGTGCCGGCCGACTATCTCGCCAACTTCCGCGATGCTGATTGGACGTTCCTATATCAATGGGTGTATTGTCCGATCGCCACGAAATTGGTCAACCTCACGCCGCCACCCGAGGATGTTGATGTCTTGGAACTGCCTTTTATTGGCAAGAAGGTCGAGGCTGTTATTGCGCAGAGAGTCGCCCGAGGCAAGGTGCACCCTCATACAAAGGAGCCTCTGCTCGCTACCTCACTACCTGTATCACGGTCGAGAGTGGATGAGAGGACAGTGACCAGCACTCCGACACTCAAGAAACACCAGTCGATTGAATCTTTCTTCAAGCCAAGGCGCACACCACTGGCAGAGCTCGACCCAAATCTCTTCACGCCATCGCCGAGCCAGCAACGACTCTTGGATCAGCAAGCGCAAGAGCTTCTTGAGAACGACCGTCATCCTATGCCACCACCCCTCAACAGATCTTTGACTGACACCTATCGGTCACAGTCCGCGAGAAGGGCAGTCTCTGACGTATGGCCAATGCCTGGTAACGTTAGCCCCAAACGGCAAAGGCTATGCAGCGATCCTGCTCTGGCGTTGCAGAAGACTTTCGGCAAAGGTACCACAGAGCAGAGCAGGTTCTTTTCCAAGCAAGCGCAAAGTCCGTCGGTACTTCGCGCGGGTCGCAAAGAGTCTAGAAAGCTCAAGCAGGTCAACATCTGGTCTGACGACTCGATCGAGGATGCTATGATGCAAATTCCTGATCCCGAGGTGGCCGAGCCCGTCCAGCGATTCGCAAAGAAGATGCAAGTCTTCCGCGAAGACTCGACCTCGCAGAAGACTGGTACGACTGCAATTGCGGTAGATGCTGCCGCTGCCACCGAGGGCTCACAGGCTCGAACCGAGACACAAGATTCGCAGGCGTCTGTCGAGAATGGTACTTGGTCCGACGATGAGAAGGAATCTGATACCCCGCCGACCTCCTTTGAGACTGAGGCGACCTCTCAGAAAGACCCTCAGACCGATGAAAGTAAGACCTCGCTCGATGTGATTGAAGAAAGCCCTCAAAAGGTCCCGTCTTCTTCACCGCCGCCGCAAGCTGCCCCCGATGAGATTACCAATGCAGATTTCAATGCAGCCGGCAGTGCCCCGATCAAGCCACTGTCAATTGAAGAAGAGTTTGCCGTGATAAATCGTCATAGGAACAAGATCGAGGTGAAGGGGAGCGAGGACATGATAGTCCCGAACAGTGACAGTGAGGAGGATGCATTCATCGAGCGTAAAAGCAGCACCGGGAGTCCATGGTTTGGACTTGATTTAAGCAGATTTGCCTTCAAAGGTTGAGAACTGCGTCAAGGTAACATTTCATTGATGACACGACCACGACAGTGGGATGCAAATAGCGTAGGTGTTTGATAGGATCTCTTGTTTCCTGCTTGACCCAGCAGCGTTACAGAGCGATGCTGCAGTATAAATGATATCCCTTTTGCAGAATGCAGAGATGATGATTTTCAATTTACCATGAACTCACTGCGCGGAGACATTGACTTGACAAGAATGCTTGTTTGATTGTACAGCTCAGGTAATAATAAGGTATTAGACAAGAATTGAACCCTCTAGGAGGTCTCTCACTCAGCATTCCATTGCACAGGCTTCATCTCCATCTTGTGCTCAATGTCGCCTGCAACTCAGCTCAACTGCCCCTGCTTCTTGCCATGCTTGGCCGCAGCAGTCGCTGTCGTCGTAGCGGTAGATGTCGCCGCAGCTCCTTTGCCCTTACCACCCTTTCCCTTCCCGGCCGCAGTAGTAGTAGGGGCAGGAGAGGCGGTCTTGTTGCCCTTTCCTCCCTTGCCGCCCTTGCCCTTTGGCGCAGCGGTCGTCACAACCGCAGGGGAAGACGTCTTCTTGCCGCCTTTGCCCTGGCCCTTGCCTGCCTTGCCTGCGTTGTTGGCTACGGCAGCGGGAGTGGTGGTGGGAGTAGGGGTGGCCTTTGCGCCCTTACCCTTGCCTTTTCCGCCTTTGCCCTTGGCTGCTGCGGTGGTGGTAGCAGGAGTAGGAGAGGCCTTTGCGCCTTTGCCCTTGCCGCCCTTTCCGTTTCCCTTGCCGTTGCCGACACCGCCTCTGGTGTTGCCTGTTGCTGCTGCGGCAGCGGCGGAGGAGGACTTCTTTGCCTTCGCGGTAGCCTTGGCAGCTGCGCCGCGGTTGCCGGCGGAGGTCTGGAAGGCGTTCTCGAGGTCGTCGCCGTCGTTGACCAGTGTACCGCAGTCGTCGTCAGCGGCACATGAGGTGGTGGCGCTGGCGGCAGCGGTGGTGGTAGGACTGGCGGTGGTGGTCACGGTGGTGGAGTCAGAGTCATCGCCCTCATCGCCATCATCATCGCCATTATCGTCACCATCGTCACCATTGTCGTCGGAGCCGTCGTCGGAGCCGTCGTCAGAGCCGTCATCGGAGCCACCATCATCTCCATCGTCGTCTCCATCGTCGGAGTCATCTCCGTCGTCGCTTCCATCATCATCGCCGTCGTCGTCCCCATCATCGTCTCCATCGTCATCTCCACCATCGTCTCCATCGTCGTCGCCGTTGGCATCGCCATTGTCATCGCAGTCCTCACCATCGTCGCCTGACTTGGAGCCCTTCCCGTGGCCGTGACCGGAACCGGAACCGAAGCTCGTAGAGCCAGAGCCGGAGAGAGAGCCGGAGAAGTCCCAACCGTCGTCTCCATCGGAGCCCCAGATATCGTAGGAGCCATCCCATGATGAGCTTGACGACGCTCCGTTGCTGTCATCGTCATCGTTGTTGTCCGAGCCAGAGCCATAGGATGAGCCCCAGGATCCGCCCCATCCCGATGAGCTGTGGTCCCCATCCTTGCCGCTACGGTGCTTTGCAGCGACGTCTTGGCGCTTGTTGAATGGTAGAGCTACCTCAACGGCAGCATCGTCATCGAGACTGGCACCTGGGTGTGCGAAGCTAGCGCGGCGGCCCGGGAGGACAACGCCGGCTGCGACAGGGTGGAGAGCGGCAAAGAGAGCGACGAGGATTTCGGTCTTCATGATGATCTCGATAGGACTACTTGGTGCCTGAAGGACTTACCTGAGGTTTAAGACGAGCATATATACAGATGCCACATCATCCTTTAGCCAGACTGTCGCTGACAGATAGAATTTCGATAACAGTTGTAACGCTCAGGAACGACTCGGCAGTAGATGAGGCCGCCAGGGTGTACCGAAGCATGTCCAACGGTCAAGAGCTGCGACGTGCTCGATGGAGCGACGAGAGGCGAGAAGCCTTTGTCTCATAACAGATGAGATGGGTATGGACATGCTGAGTGGTCCGAAGATCAAGACATCGGAAAGTCACAGCGACCGTTATATGCTGTTTTTGATCAAGGTGTTGGCATGAACTGCCCAGGCGCGGCGTTGTAGACAAGACATCTCTCGAACAACCGTTGATGCTTGTGGCGGACTAGAGCAGGAACAGAATGAACAGAATATCTGGAGGTGAAGATGACATGTGGCGGTGCACACTATCGATGCCGTTGTGGCGCGAAGTGCCGGCATCACAACATATGGTGTATGCACCGTTATTGGTTCTCAGCCACCTAGTCTGCATTGATCAGATTGAGAAGCAGACTCGATTAGGTCTATAAGACAAATGCTACTCGAAACAATAGATAATATTATGCTTTGACAGAATTCCCATAGTCGGGCAGGAATAGAAGCAAACTCTCCAGGACGCTACCATCACCGTCACCTCGTAGTTCTCGATAGATCTTTGAGCGTTGTAACTCCAGAGTAGCTAGCGTAAGAGATGTTATCCAGAAATTGTTCCCGGTCCAAAACGCCTTTCATGTTATGACGCGGCCCACTTTTTTCGGTCACCACGAATGTGAACAAGCTGTACCGGATGTCACACCGGATTCAACATGGCCGAAGATCGCCTCACGCTTTCTTCTTCTTGCCAAAGGCCTGGACTGCCTCATAGTAAATCCTTGCAACGCCTCTCCACAGAATAGCCTTGTCATTGTCCTTACACCATGTAGTCACATCGTCCTTGAAGTTACCATCAATCTTGTCTTTGCTGGCATCGTCGAAGCGGTGCTGCTTTTTGTAGTCGCGATAGCCAAAGTCGTGCCCCCAACAGCTGGCTTCAAAGTTGTAGTCCAGAGGCTCTTCTGGTACACAAGGACCACTACAGCCGTCGGAGCTGTAGCAAGACCAGGAAACCGCCGCGGGTTATTACGGGCATCAACAAAACCTGCGATTTCCCAGCCAAACAGGAGAAGATCGGTATCGGACTCTAAAGAGCGAGCGATCAGCGCTGGTGATTCTTCCGCCGGCGCTGCTATGGCGAAAGAGGCGATAGTAAGGAGAAGAAGTGGTTTGGTGAACAGCATCTTGTGGAATAGCTCTTTGGTTGACGGTCGTACTGATGGTTTCTTGATCTTTCGAGGTGCTCTGCTGATCTGACGATCATCGTTTGTAGTTATCTCTCAGCTTATTTATCTTTCAGCGTGTCCCCTCTCCGGCATGTGTCTGCTATTGATCTGTGAACCACGCTACTCTGAAATCGTGGAACGTGCGTGAGAGTAGCGAGCGCTGCGCTGGAATGGCCAATCATGATCCCCCAGTAGACGATATGCATGCAAATACCAGCATCTTAAGCACTTACACAAGGGTATGCGCGTGGCGTCCCTTACCTTGGCAAGTCTCTAGGTTCTCTGCAGATTGTGCGAGCTAAAGAAGGTGCAGGAAAGCATATTGCAGAGTACAGAAGGTAGGATCAGCTGGTCACAGGTAACTCAAAGCTTGTGATTTCGGCTTCTTGACAGGAATGGACAGGATGGCAGGAAAGGTAGGAAGCGAGATACTCAGCACCTACTGCGCACAGACACAGCCGGGGGCTTAGTCATTGGACGCACATGCAATGTCCTCCGCCGCATTTTGTTCATGCATCCTTCTCCCACATGCTATACCAGCAGACCTACCTGTCTTCGTGAGAAGGAACATAGATGTTGCAGTGTGAATGTGTGTGAACCATTAGGCTTGTGTATCTCCTAAAATTTTCTTACAAATTGTCCAAAATAAAACTGCCAGCGCGCCGGCACAGCATGGATACCAATGATCACCCAAAAATACGCTACATTGCATGCGATACGCATTCCGTCCAGTGTTGAGCTACGAGGCGCGTATCGACCGTGCTGGCTGCCGAAGTAGTAGATCTGCCTCCTTCCAGCGCCTACGCCTCCCCCAGCACGACAGTTTACAGAGGAACAAGCTAACAGCTCGAACGTCAACTTCTATTGGACAGGTCATAATCTGGTAGTTATCGCTTCTGGTCCCGGATCGATATCGAGGAAATTCGAAGGTCACGTACCATTGCAAGCACGAGATCTCCGAGACGAGCGATACGGTGCAGCGAAACTGGACAAAAGGTAAGGTACATATATTTTCAGTCATGGAGCCTCTCCAACAAAGCATCACTTCAGCGCAAAGGCGTTTCAAAATTAGGAATCGTCCTAAGCAACGACTATAGTCCAGTGGCTGGTGCGAAAGTCTCAAAATCAGAGCTTCTTCTCAGTAAGCGCGAGACCGTAGTATGTGCGCTTTGTTTTTGCTAGACCCTTAGCTCGAGTCCAGGCACTGAGAGGTATCCTTTTTGCGCGCCGGATCTGGAGAGTAGGCGACGAGCATGTGACACTCAAGAGTAAATGTCACACTGGGCGGTCGGGTAGTAATCAGAGGACAATGGATGGACGTGTTGATCCTGGTAGGTCTCGTTTTAGGCCTGGGACTATTCTCTTGTATATTCGATTGTGAGGTGGCCGGGACAATAGCATTGGTGGTAGTTATCGCATGTGAATGCACACAGCATGTGGGCGGCCCACAGCTCTTTTCATATCTACCTGATCATTTCCACATCTCGATACTACCACATTACACATCCACATCAAGAAGAACATTAAGCCTACCACATCAGAATGGCAGGCAACAGAATCGTACCAGAGATCATCGGCTACCAAAGTGAGACGACCACCAATGTGGTGGTATCATGGGAGCAGGCTCACGCAAATATACAGCATTTGAAGCCAAGAGCAGCAGCAGCAGCGACTCGCTGCACAGATGAGCGGTGTCTCGCTGGACGGTACAACCACATGCTCAACGCATCGCACGCGTGACTGACGACCGCCATAGCACCAAAAGGGCAGGGCGGGCTCTCTGACCCGCATCATGGATACTTGGAGAGCAGGGTGGGAGGGAAAGGTGGTAGTCATGGAGGCGCTCTGGCCGCGGGAGGAAGTACCTGGGGGACAGACGGAGTCGGGAAGGCAGCTCACGAGGAGGGAGGAATGGTCTGGGTCGCTGCTGACCAAGATGGCGTACCTCGCGAAGATCACACGGGGACAGGCGGACATGGCCGGGCAAACGCTGGTGGAGGCGGTGAGGGAGAGAGTGGTGGTTAATGTGGGGAAGGAGCAGTGAGGCGATCATGACGAGGGATGTTCAGACTGTGATTGAGAAGGTCAAGGAGCAGACGGATCAGGGATGGAGTTCTATACCTGCGGCGGCCGAGGAAGTGAACAGAGAGCAATAACTACCACAATGGTTGGCATAGGTCAAGCTGGCAAGCAAGTAAATCACAGCGGTCATGGAATTTTTGGGTATACTACCGGCTCGATACATCACACACCGCCCGTTGGCGGAAATCCACTCCCCTTGACCGTTCCCTCCCACGCTTCATCCCCATTTCTCCTCCGCACCCTGATGAATGCCAGATTTCCTAGACCCTCCCACTTCCCATCCCACCGCCCAAACTTCCGTACATTCTCCACCGACCGCAGATCCACCATCCAGAACCCGCTCTCGTACTCCTGCTCCTCTGCGAGCTTCTCCGCTTCGGCACGCTCGTGCTCGCGGCTCTTGGGCCGGCCAGGGCGTCGCTCCTTTTCGTGCTCCTTGATGGTCTGGGCGTGAGTGACGATGACGGTGGATATGAGGTCGTGAATGGCTTCTATTGTGAAGGGTGAGGTGGGCGTGTCCGTCATGGCGTCTGGATCTGATGGCTGAGGTTGCTGTTGGAGGTTGGAGAGGCGGACTGCGGCGTGGAGATGGGCTAGTCGCTTCACTGTCTCTCATCAGGAACTGCTGTCGTTGCGTCTGTGGGGGAATCGGGTCGACGCTCAGGGAAGGGGTCGCCACTACTCTCACTGTCACCAGCGAAGATTGTGCAGACTCGTTGCAGTGGCATCACATGAGCAATGAGAGATGTGATGTGCACTTACGGAATCTTTCATTCCTCTTCTCCCTCTCTTTCTCGCCCCTGATGACTTTATCATCCCTCGCCGCCGCTCGTCTTATTCGCTGCGCATCGCGACTATTCTCGTGTAGCGCGTTGAGGGATGCCGACTTCCCATGCTTGCCAACACGTTTCTTTGCTATGCGCTTTTGCACTTTGTGGAGTTGCGAAGGCATTTTCCGGTTCCTTCAAAATACGGCGATCGGAGAGTTTGTAGAGGATGTGGTATTGCAGCTAATTGTACAAGATCAAGTCGCGGCGGTACGGATTTTCGCTTGCAAAAGATCGTCTGGGACAATCCTTGCAACTCTGCCGCAAGCTCTGCGGTATGAAGTTCTTACTACCGATTCTGTATAGCGAATTCAGTCCAGTATGACCCTATATGCTCTACTTCGCCAGCATGCAAATCTCAACCCCACGACCAAAAATTTCCACGGCTCCAGGAATGGTCCGAGGTAGGTTTTCACGCTAGCGCGAAGCTAGTCAAGCCGGGGCCTGAGCCTAAAGCACTGGTCTGCGAAGTGACATCATCGTCCGAGCTCTCGCGTTCGGGCAGCCATCAGCACGAGAGCTCGTCATGGATGCGCGTCGCAGGAGACGGGAGAGGGGGAAAGGAGTGTGCTGCCCCAGAGTTTGGTGTTAGATCTCTGCCAGGTGATCTTGGATAAAATCTTGGATCTGATGGAGGATGCGAGATGAGATTGCCTGCAAGATGCACATGCGGCTCTTTGTCATGGCTTTCTTGGGTCTTCATCGGCTTGATGGAGAGCAATGAGAGGCAGTCAATATCGAAACATCGGAAGCGTTGCAACTGCTGTACGCTTGGCGTACAAAAGATACCAAGCCCAATAATCAATCATATCTGCTTCATGATATAATCTATCTGCATCTGGCTACATCCTGAAATGGAGCCGGGAGAAATCCTCATGAGCCGCCTCATTCGACGGAAGCGAGCGACGACACCGTGGTCGGGAAAACGTAGACTGTTGAGCAAAGTATATCATCCTACTGCCTCTCCATCCATAATCGCACATATCTTCCAAACCTCCCATAGTATCCAGGAAAAGTGATATAGACAGTAAAAAAGCATAGCGTGTCCAGGGGGTATCAATCAATCTGCTGAGTCCGGAGTCGTAATTGAAATCGTCGTACAGTGATGTGAAATTGTCGTACGTGGTAGTGTTGCATGCCGAGAGGAAGAGAAAATAGTGGCCGCGCAGCGGCGAGCAAGAGAAGTATGTGCAACGTCGACCAGCGAGCGGGTATCAGGCGGCAAAGATCTACTCTGGTTCGATGCCCTCTTCGATCTTCTCGGGTACGCCCTCGGCACCCTCCATGTGAGATGCGTGGCTCTCGCCTTGTCGTTGAGTGGGTGAGGCATGTGGTGCGTTACTGTGATTTGCATTGGCGAGCGTCGTGGATATGGACGGGTTGTGGCCTCCGCCTTGAGATTCTGGCTTGACGATCGAGCCTCGAGGGGATGCCGATGCTTTTGATGCTTTGTCGGAAGCTGCATCGCCCGAGTGTTTCGAGTGCTGCGAAGATGTTCGCGGTGACACACGTCCATTCTGTAATAGTCAGCACTGTGGTCGTCAAATGAGGAATCGCAACATACCAGCTTCGCCCATCTGAGACCGCAAGAGTTGCACAGGTCTCTCTGACCACTTGGACCACGCCTCCACTCTGGTGTCACCCGGGTGTGACAATTTGCACAGTCCTTCTGCTGCATTCCGGCACCCTTTCTCCTCTTCCTCTTCTTCTTTGCTGCCAATAATGATTGCACTTCTTCGGCGAGTAGTCTGTTCCTCTTTTCAAGTTGTCTGATCTCGTATTGCCACGACGATGACTTTGTCGTCTTGAGCTCCTCGAATAAGTTGTCCTCTGAAGCAAGAGTAACATCTTGTCGCCCGACGGGCAGACCATTTTGACCAGCGTATGTCGCTGCTGCAACATCGGTTGACACGTACTGTGGCGTTGCCTTTGATGGTGTGCTGCCGCCAGTCTGACTGCCATGCGTAAGTGTGAGATGATTCGGTGTAGGATTGCCGGAGTCTGATGACCTCTTGTCCTTGGCGAGAGGTGCTGGCTTCCCTGTGGTGCTGTTGCGCGAGTATTTGATGAGACGAGTCTGAGCGACAATGAATGTGGGCTTCAGGCCCTCTGTAGCGTCACCTGGATACAGTGTTGTGAAAGCCTGCAAAACTTGACCACGTCTGTTTATCATTTCGTGCTTGGCTGATGCCTTCTTGCCAGTCCTAGCCAGCTCCAGGATGCGCGCGAAATCCTGCTTGGAATCCGATCGCATGAGTGATTGAATGCTGACACCAGTAAGTTCCTCTGGCTGTCGGTCCAGTAATTGCCGAACATTCGACGAGACAAAGAGGAACATGCCGGAAGTAGACATCTTCGTCCACAGCTCGTATTCGCCAATGCCGCCGTTTGCGCTTATGTCGACCTTGCTCAGCGCATACACAGGTCGTTCTCTACCGACCATGATGATCGACTTTCGTCCCTTGCCTTGTTCAGTGTGAAGTGACCCGTGGCCTTCGAACCACATGTAGCCACTATTCTTGCGCCGTATTCTGAAAACGACGTTGACAGCGGCGCCGGTCGAAGTATCCTTGAGCTCACGAGTTACAGGAACAATGTCCGAAGGATGGCAAACAGATGATAGTGCGGTGCCAATGAGCTCACCCGGCTCGTACTCCAGTACTCGGAGAGCGGATGGTGACACCCACTGGAAAAGGCCTTTAAGGGAGAGGACATGGACCACGTCGTCGGTGTTTTCAAGCAATACCTTGTCCCACATGCGCTTGGCATATTCAGATTCGCCTGTGCCGATGGTGCTTAGGATTGCCGACACGTCGTCTCTTGGTATCGTTTGTCCGAGCTCTGCCCTTGATGTTGACTCTGGTGCATTCATGACATATCTTGGCATGGTCATGCCGCGCTGGTAATTGACTGTGTACGATCCATCTTGGAGAGGTCAGCTTGGCAGACGGTGGGTGCAATGCGAAGAACATACCTGGATTCTTATTTGTCACTGCGTTTGGCTGCTCCACTAAATCGACTTGGAAGCCAACGAAGAATTTGACCTGATCAGTGTCCCATGTGATTGGAATCATGGTCAGCAAATTCATGAACGGCTGTCCTCCTCGTCGATAATTGATGAGCGATATTTGTGCTTCTCTCCGAGCATTGATCATGTTCTTGAGATAGAGTACCGAGTCGTCATCGACATACTTTCGCTTGACGCCAGGCGCAACGTTGCCGTCTGGCGATTGCAAAAACCGACAGTTTCGTCCCAAAATCATGTGTCGTGTATAACCAGTCAGGCGCTCGAAGTTGTCCGAGCAGTAGATGATTGGAAAATCGTCCTTTTCAGCATCGCAAACCACAAATGCGCAGGACAAGTCTACTGAACCTAGACTGATTTCCGGTTTCGGTCGTGTTGCAACTCGCATTAGAACACCAAGCATGTCGAACCCTGTTGAAGAGTATGCATTCTTGTAAACTGATTGCATGTGCGGTCGGCCAATCATAGTCGAGGGCCAGCCTCCCTCTGGTGGTTCCCACGGAAAGTTCTGATTATTCGGGTTGTGCTTATTGGGATCGAAATTATCTGGCAGAGAGCTCATAGTATGATCGTTCATACCTTTGTCCTGGAAGGATCCTCGTTGAGGATTTTGAGGTTGTGCGGTGAATTGTGGGTTGTGCTCATGTTGGGCGATGACATGAGCAGGCGAAGGCTGCGAATGTTGAGACTGCTGTGATGGGTGACTGTGTTGAGAATATTGTGATCGCGGAGCTTGTGGGGCCATATTCATGCTCTGACTTCTTGACAGGTGGCGTTGATTAGAGTCCATAGAGTTGCGGCGCACTCCATTCCCTCCGCTGTACGTAGATCGTCTTCCATCCTGCCCGTGTTGACCACCTCCAGGATCGTTTGTGGTCGGCCCATGTATTGAGCTCGACATGCTTGCGACATTCATGGGCGAATTCATCATCGATGTCTGATATGGTGAGGGATTGCTGTAAACGCTCAGCTGATTGGCGCCTGTGCTATTCATTGGTGTAAGGTGTGAGTCGTTGAAATGGTCCATGTTCATGCCCATCTGTTGATTGACAAAAGGACTATTCATATCCATGTCGACGTTTCCACTTCCATGCGCCGGCGACTGATAATTCGAGTTCATCATCGATGAATACGTCGAGTTCATCTGTGGCGGATAGGGTGATCCCATAGTGGATAGGTTCTGGGCCGAATGTTGCTTCTTCAGAGCTGATCGGTTCGGTTGCTGTATCCGGGGAACGAGGTTTCCTGAATTATCTTGGTCGAGCGACGTCGATGGATCGAAGTTGAAATTCTCCAGAGGACCCGCAGGACTTCCACTGCTGAATTCCATCATGTTGCCCATTCCTCCCATGTCTGTATGACTCCGTTGTCGGGAAAATTGCTGTGGCATGGATTGTCTCCTTATCATTTTCGCGTTTTGATCGACTATATCGTCCAATGATTGGCCTTGCATCATGGCGGGTGAGTTCATGCCATTGACATTTGCTATCATCGAGTTTTGGCGACTGTTGTCCATATTGTTCATGTCGTCGCCATCGAACTGGAAAAGATTGTATCCACTCATCGCCGAAGCAGGACTGGGCCGCCAAGCTCATGTATACCTGTCGACCTGTTGTTTCTTACTCTTTCTTTTTCCCGCGCGATCTGATCAACCTGCAGGACTTGATCGGACGTGGTTGAGGCAGAACGCGGCTGCCGTCCGGTACGAAGGGGGGTGGTGCGCAGAAGCTCGAGGTTGGGATGTCATCAGTCCAAAACGGTGCGCATCGATCTGTGGAAGTATTCCGGTTTGAATCGCGTCGGTCGCGAATGCGATAAAGGGTGTGAAGGTTGCAGGTGAGAAAGATATGACGACGACCGAGATGGATGAGGTGTGGGATGAAGATGTGGCTTTCGGCGGACGAGGATGGACGTGCGTTCGGTCGGCGTAGGGTACGTGTGTGTGTGTGAGAGGAGAGCTGCGGTGCTTGAGAGAGACCTCCAGGCACGAACGGCACGGTGTGAGCGCTTTTTGGCAGAAACAGCCAACCGGAGGGGAATGATCTACCTTGGTCGCTTGACTTTGCGCTCTTCCTCAATCTGCTTGGCGCGGCTCTTAGGGAAGTGGGCAGATCCAACGCGGAGATGGTGGCCAAGGAAATGGGCCAAAAATGCCCCAAGAATGAGACGGCTTGGTCGATCGTCAGAAGCCGGACTTGATCTTCAACCAATCGAAACACTTGAAACATGCGAAATTCACAACTTGGGTCGAGTTACCGCTGGTTGACAGTGACGGAAACAGGAAGCTGCCATGTGGCTTGTCCGGCTGAACAATTGGAGAATACGATACATGTAGATGAGTGTTCCCTTCCACATTCCCATCGTCTGACCCATGGACTTTTGGCCGTTTCAAGAAGCTCGCAACAGCCGAACACCTGCACGTGTTTTGCTTCTGTCGCTCAACAAAAGAATCTACCCTCGCCCAACTCGGACTTCGCAGGGTTCCTCTGCGGAGCCACTCCGACGGGTCGACCTCGGGCTTCTTTTGGACTCGAGCTGACTTTTCAGCTTGTCATTCAGCTATGCGCGAGATAGCATGTGCGAGATTTGTGGTCAGCACTCTCCTGACCACGATCTGCTCTGCTTTGCGGTCTGTCTGTCGCTTTGGTTGACGGGTAGGCATGCGACCTCCAAGCAGGGAGATACCCAAAACTGTATCCACTGAAATTTGCCTCGCTTGTGCTTAATCATCTCGTCGTAATTCTTTTGCTGGCATGGGTGGCGCCGACTCTTGCGCCGTGATTCCGACAAACGCGTGCAGTAGGTGCGCATGACAAGGTGTAGATACCCACCGTCAGCTCTGGTTCATATCGCGTTCTTTTATAGGACAGGCCACGGTCATCGTGACCTCTGTGCCTTATCCTGACAGTCACGGTAAAGGTATGGCACCCGCACTGCGGACTGCTTCACTGCCAGAGTAGGATGCCATGCATGAGTCATCCTGCGACTTTATCGTGGCTGAAATCGCTTACAACTGGAGAAGACGATGTGTGTTGCACTTCGATTGATACGATTCCGTTGCTATCATGCTCGTGAGTGCCTCTCATGGCGAACGCGATGCGTAGTGTTGTTCTCTTTGCTGCTTGTGCAGAAGTAGTCGGTCCTAACAAGCTGCGAGGCAGGAGGTGCCGGCGAGGATGGAAGGCGATAAGCAATGAGTAAACCTGCCGCTGAGAGAATGGAGTTGATGTTGACCTCCTCCATAAATTTTTTAATAGTAGAACAAAACACCTCCCGTCTTAGCATCAGAAGGTATCCATGCAGTCAAACCCGTGTTCCCAACACTTCACTGGGAACTCGAACGTCCCGAGCGAAGGGCTTATGTGTTCATGATCAGCGATCATCATGAGCAATTGCTTGACAATAGTCGCCCGTCTAACAAATGAAGTTAACTCTTGTGCCCAGAACCGCTTGCTCTATGATGGTCCCAGCGATCTTGGTCACGTGAGATGGCAGAACGCGAAGTCAAATGAGGATCATATTGGGTCCGCATTCGACATGAAATTCGAAGCCTTAATCTCGCGACGACATAGTCATCTTGAATCGAAGTAAGTACAGCACTGCGGACATGGTGGACAATCGATAGAGGCTCACCCGCAATCTTGAGGAATTTTGAGCCTGCATGGTGACGTCCGCGAGCCCCACGCCCATCTGCAGATCTGCTCCGGACATACGGGTCAGGCGATACACATGAGCATCCGGGAAAGTAAATCAACCTTTGTTGTTCTCGTCAATTGACCCATTATTCAGTCGCCGAGATGAAACTCGACCTTGAAGGCAAAAATGTGCTTGTCACAGGTGAGAGGTGCTTTTATAACCGCCGCAAGACAGCCGCTGAAGAACATACAGGTGGAAGCAAAGGAATCGGCAAATCTATAGTGGAGGCTTTGTAAGTCCATCCAGCAGCTGAGAATGGCGATCGCTCTATTTGATCTCCATGACTTACTTCGATGCAGTGCCCAAGAGGGTGCCAACGTCCACTTCTGCGCTCGCGATGAGAGTGCTGGCTCGTCGACATTGGAGAGCTACCGCAAAACGTACCCCAATGTCACTCTCAGCTTCACCAAAGTGGACGTTACCTCGACTCAGTCGTTGACCAAATGGGTGGAGGATATAGCTAGCGCCTACTCCATGGATGTCATCGTATCAAACGTCTCCGCTCTAGCCATCCCGAACACCGCTGAGAACTGGGACTCGGCGTACGCGGCCGATGTCAAGGCTCTGTACACACTGGCTACTGCCGCAGAACCTCATCTCGAAAAGTCGAAAGGAAACTTGGTCACGATCTCCTCTGTCTCTGGAAGAGATGTCGATTTCACCGCTCCTGGTCCATATGGCGCCTGCAAAGCTGCGATCATTCATTATACCGCTCAACTCGCGCATACATGGGCGCCGAAGGGTATGCGGGCAAACACTGTGAGTCCAGGTAACATCTATATCGCCGACGGTGTGTGGGGGGACATCGAGAAGGACAAGCCGGAATTCTTCCAGACCCAAATGAAGAAGAATCCGATGGGTCGAATGGGCAGGCCGGAGGAGATCGCCGCTGCTGTAGTGTTCCTGGCAAGTCCAAAGAGTTCCTTCACCAGCGGGACCAACTTTGTCGTCGATGGCGCATTGTGCAATGGTGTACAGTTGTAGTTCGTAAATCTCATTCAGTCGTGTCTCATCAGGCGTAGAATTTCAAGCATCTGCTTTCGTCGTGCGTCTCCCTGCATTCGATACCACATACCCTCGCGCCGCACTTCATACATTTTGCCCTTCCCCAGTAGCCACAGATCTCACAAAAGACCCTGTGCCTTCTCCCCTCCATCTTTGGAGGCGCTGACTTGGCCGCACTATATGTGAGCATCGGCTGGTCCAGCAGCTTCTCGATCTCTTCTTCGCTTATTTCGATCGGCGGAGGAACGGCCAGGATCGAGTCTTGCGGATATGATGACGGAGGTGCTTGTTGTGCTGATTTCGGGGTCGCCTTGCCGCCTTGATTTGACGGAGCAGGACTACCCTCTGCGCTTTCCACATTTGCGAGTGCGCTCTTCCGCCTCGCGATTGGTGTCTTGCTAGGTCTTTGCTCCTTGGGTCCCTGGCTTACGGTGTCTGCACCTCCCTTCAGCGCCAGTCTGGCCTCTTCTTCTTCCAAATAGTGCTGAAATGTCTTTCCTGAACCCAAGATTCTCTTTGCGTTGGTGGTCTGCTTTTTGTTGCTGATCGGCTTGGGCACAGCTATTTGAACTTCTCGGTGAGAATCCTTATCCAGCTCGGCGAGATAGCGATTGATGGCAGTCTGCTGGCGAAGAGTGAGGTCAGAAGCGGATTCTGCTTGCCCGGTTCGCAGACGCTTGCGGTTGGTTGGATTGATAGCGACTTTGCTAGGATCGTAGCCGGTGTCGACGATATACGACCAGCCAGGCGCATTCGCTTTAGCGGAGGTCTGGAGCTCCTCAATTTGTGGCATGTTCACATGGTGTGTGGATCCTAGATCAGTATCAGAAAGTTGCGAGGGGCATTTGGAGCACACCAATGCTGACTCAGCGTCTTCCGCTGCGACCGCTTAGGCCCTGAACTCTCATACCACTACCTCCCTCAATACCCCCTGGGTGATTGTTACACACACTACATCAGCTGCAACAAAGTCATGGATGCGAGCTCCCAGAAGCATCGGCCCTTTTGTGTAGTCAAGTCTCAGCCCATAAAATGCTATCAATGCATCGTGCTGCTACCGACACATCTTCGCCACAGAACTGGTGAAAGCATCGCAAGTATCGCAAGCATCACGAGCGTCAACAACCATAGCACGATCAACAACGCAACCGTCGATTAGATAAGATGGTAGCTCACACCGCACACAATACATCTGCTGCTGTCATGCAATGCTTCATCAGCATGGGCCGCGACATTGGGAGGAACTTCGGACGGGCTGTATCAGGTGCCGTACTCTCTATGCATCCTATGTCCATATCAACTCCCTGTGAACAGAATTTCTGGATATTCCTGTATTTGTCACGGGGCGAGTGACGAGGCTTTTACCCTAAGCAATGGATGTTGAAATTCTCCCAAATGCGCATGTGACTAGCATCAAAATGACAAGGTAGATATATTTTATTTGTGTATTCTCTATCAACGAAGTGCTAGAGATAGCTGCAAAACCCGAATGCGATCAGAATTCAGCCTCCGAAGTCCAATGTACGGACGGTACAGCGCTATTTGTAGCGCCTCGACCTGAGTTCAATCACAGTCATTTGTCGAACCACAACAAGTTCAATGACCTGACAAGCGCGCTTCGGTTTTGCCTTTTCCTTGCCATTGTCACCCTTTTGGATCTTGACAGTCCCGTGTGTATCACATGCTTGCGGAAGGGACGCGATCTGCAAAGTGGATGGTAGTATAGGTGATGTAGGGGCCAGTGCGAGGAACATGGAGTGGAACTCTGGTACTTTACTTGGGACAAGCGCAGGACTTGGGGAGAATATGACTGCATGACAGAATTCGCGAATCCAATCTGCGAGGACGCAGAACACGACCGACTTACGTCCACAACCTCATACATCTGTGTGATCCACACAGATCACCTCACAGAGCAGCTAGGCGCATCATGTCCTCGCGGGTTGCTTGTACCAGTCGACAACGCTGGCTTTATCAGAGCTCGAGCGAACTTAAATGACATGACGACACGTTGGGTATAATTCTAAATCGCCTGCTAGCATTTTTTAAGACCAGCCCAATCTCATGGCTTATCTTCCGCAACCGCACTCTTGTCCTCCCCATTCACCGTCCTCCTCAAAGTGTCCAGTTCCTCCTTCTTCAACCTCCTCTTCTCCTCCTCCGATATGATACTCCTCTTCCGTATACTCCCTTCATCACCAAAACACTCCTTTACCAACATCTTCTTGTTCACCTTCCCCATCGCATTCCTCGGTATCGCATCCACGACCAACAGGTCCTGCGGGATCTTGTAGCCCGCCAAACTATCCTTTAACCTTCTCCTCAGATCCAATACCCCCATCACTCCTCCATGCCGTCCTGCTGTTTTCCCCTTCTCCGTCAACACCACCACAGCCGCGACCTTCTGGCCCCAACTCACACTCGGCAGCCCCACCACCGCCGCCTCACTTATCTCCGGTAGACTCAACATCTCCCTCTCCACCTCTAACGCCGAGATCTTCTCGCCACCTGTCTTGATGATATCCGCGCTCGCCCTGCCCAGTATAAACCACGCCGGCCCCCTGGCCCAATCCCCGCTCTTCCCCTCGCCAGCGCCCTCCACGTGTCGTCGCACCGCCACATCGCCCGTCTTGAACCATCCGTCTTCTGTGAACTCCTTCTTGGTCGCTTCGGGATTCCGCCAGTAGCCCGAGAAGACAGTCGGGCCTTTAAGCTGGATTTCCCCTTGGATCTCCCGTCCGTCCTCCTCTTTCAATTTGTCTGCGGGGATGATACTCCCGTCGTCCAGCGAGGCAAGACGTGCAGAGACAGAAGGTAAAGGCCAGCCTACGCTCCCGTCTACGCGGTCTTGCACGGCTAATCCGCAGGACAGGGCCATGCCGACTTCTGTCATGCCGAAGCGCTCGAGGAGGACGTTGCCGCCTGTCAGTGCTGTCCAGGCGCTTTTGGTGGGGGTCGGGAGGGCAGCGGAGCCGGAGATGTTGAGGCGGAGGGTTTGCGGGCTCATGGCTCTTACGAGAGGGGAGTGCAGGTCGGGAAGAGTCGGGTATGTCTGAAGGAGGCGCGCATAGACTGTGGGTACGACGGTGAAAAAAGTGATTGGTTTAGGTGGATTGGGTGATGAGAGGAACGGCGCGGCGAAGCGTTGCCATACTTGACTTGGGTTGAAGGGGAAGAGAAACTCGATCGTGCTTCCTGCGAGGAGAGGGGTGAGGATCGCGTTGACGACACCGTGGATGTGGTGGAGTGGAAGGACGTGGAGGAGGTAGTCGGACGGTGAGTAGGACCAGGCTTGTTGGAGGGAGAGACATTGCGCGTTGAGAGTCGCCGTAGAAAGGAGCACGCCCTTGGGCCTGTTGGTCGTGCCCGAGGTGTATAGCATCAATCCACCCTGCTCTTGTCCTATGAGGTCACTGAGAGGAGGAGTCGAACGTAACGGGGAGTCGGCTTTCGTCTTTTCGGCGCTTGCGGAAATTGGTACGTGATTGAGACCTTCTTTCAAAGTGTCGGCTGCCTTATCGGCGAATTTGGAGGAGGAAAGAAGCATCAATGCTTCGCAGTGGTCGAGGACGTGGCGGAGCTCGCCAGCGGGAAAGGTAGGGGAGAGGGGTACAGCAATTGCATCGCTCGCGATAATGGAGAGGAGGTTCACTAGGACGATCAGAGAAGAACAGAAAGAGCAGCATCACTAAGCCTACCGACGTAGTCGTAGCCGTTCTCAATCAAGAGCGCTACCCTTTCACCCTTGAGCTCCCCCTCATTGCGGCCGGCGTCTGCGGCGATCTGCTTCGCTTTTGAGGAGATATCTCCTACTAGCTGTCCATAGGTATATGTCCGACCTGACACAGAATGAACGATGGCAGCGCTGTCAGGATCATGCTTTGTGAGAGCTTCAAAGATTGGATATCTGGGTAATGTCGACATGGTCCTCAACCGAGTCGCGTGCCAACAGCACTTGAAAGCAAAAGAGAGTCTTGGAGTTCGAATGATACTTCTAGAGAATGAGGGAAAGTAAAGAATCATATTATGAAGACCGAGATCTCTACCATTCCTCGGCAACAGGGTGCCGGCGTGTCAATCCCCCAGTGGTGCCACTCATCGGAACAAAATCGAGGCTTGGGAAATTGTTGTTGATCGCCGAATGTTGGGGCAGCTCGACGGGAGTCGACATCTATCAAGCTCGGCCGGCGTCGGGGTAAATGATCCTTGAAGAAATAGATTGCGGGGCTGGGTATCTGGGAAAAAGAAAGGCAGAGTCTAAGCTACTGGAATAGAACTCCCAGGTGGCATCTGACCAGTATTGGTAAACTTCAAAATCGTCTCCAATGGCAGCATTGACTTGCTCTCATCCGCACCTGACCTGTCCATCCTCTTGACAATATCGGGCCTTATATCTGGTTGATCAACGTCCATATCATCTGCCCTATTCTTGCTATCCCCCGCGTCCTCATCCTCATCCTCGGAATCGCTCTCCCAAAACTTCCTTCGCAGACCAGTCACCACATTCTCTATGCCGTCCTCTTGCTCGGCCAAGGTGAAGACATCCGCGAAAGCATCCTCGCCAACCTCTCGAGCCAAGCGATTCCCTTCTGGACCTGCCCACGTCCACAGCTCATCCAGGTCACCCTTCTTCAATCCCTTGTGTGCTCCATTCGTCGTGCCGTTGACTTGCTTGTTGCCATCTGATCCCTCAATCTGCGATCCTCGCTTTGCTCCTTCTTCAATCCAGTCTTCCACAGGGGGCTGAAGCTTCTTCCGCATAAGCATGACCAGGCTGTGTTCCTGCGTCCGTCCTGGATAGGACGGTAATGGGTAGGCATGGGCGGCAGTGAGTAATGGTCGTGCAGATGACAGAGTTGCATGCAGCGATTGGAGGTTGTGAGATAGCAGCGTCGCTGAGTTCTGTATCGAAGCCCTGACCTGAGGTGAGAGTGGTTCGAGGTATGACAATAGCTTTGCTTACCATGACGGCAGCACTTCATGCCCCTCGAGGTCGCGTCGCAAGGAGCCAAGCTGGGTCGAGAGATTGTTAAGCTTCTGTCGCACCTGCTCCAGCGTCCTAATAGCCTCCTGCGACATGGTCCAATACTCTTTGCACGGCACAATCAAGCGCTCGATGAATGCGAATTGGTGGAAAGGCCGCTGATCAGCAAGGTTGCTGATTGACTTTCAGTAGCCGTCCTCGGGGACAGCTTCGGGGGTGTCCAGCTCAGCCGCAAGACGAAACTACCTCAAGCTCGAGCAAAGCAAAGTCGGCGTCCAAATTGTGAAAATTCACATGTCACGAGCATTACATTGCAACCAGTGAGATTGGAGTATTGAAGGAGGTGGGCGTGTGATTTTGAATTGAAGAAGATATCAGGACAGCTGGTGAACCTTCCCTACAATAGCCGAAATACATGGCGTGCAGTACAAAGAGACATTGCGTCCCCCAGGAATACAGGGTTGTAGCCGTCGCTTTTTGCCGATAGCAAGAAGAACGTCCTTACACCTGTGCCCGTCCACACTTTCTCCTATACTGCCAGTTGGCTTTCCATACGTGTAGTATATAATCCACTTTTTGTCCCCACCCGTGACTATTGCAAATCTCTTTGTGTAAGGGTGCCAAAAGCAGTGGCACGTATGGTAGGCATTTAAGACAGACTGAATTTCTCTGTGCTACTATGAATCCCTCCTGGAAATGCAACAACGGATAGGATGCACAGTAGAGAGTCAAGGAGAGCACTGATTACCAGATTCGTATCTCTCGACGGCAGGCAGACGACGACGACAAACGACGACCTATCCCATTTAGGCAGCATAAATACCACATGCAAGAAGCCGTCCCCCGCTGCAATTCGCCCTGAACGAACCGCTCTTGTGAGCATCACAAGCCTCAGAGGACTCACCCTTCAGTTCCTCCACCTCGCCTCACCACACTGTATGCCAATGCACCTATTCTGGTGTTCATTCCTACGACAGCCATGGACGTCCATCACGGGATGCATAGACATCACACTCCCCATCAGTATGACTGTCGCATCGAGACAGTCCAGACTCAGCGTATTACACACTCAGTCGACCAACTGAACCAATCCATCGCGCAACGAATCGAGGATTGGCGCCAGTCAAGATCATCTCAAAAGCTGTCCATCACGGGCAGAGTCATAAGAGCGGCCTTCGATGGTCCCGTCGAGCTTGGGTTATTGACCCCCACGAGCTTTGAATTGCCTGCATCACCATTCATTGGCCAGAGAAGCATTCAAGTTTTCCTTCGTTTCTGCCCGACGGACGATGTTATACTATCTATCTCGGTCATTTGGAGTGGTGGTGACGACTGGCCACTAGAACGGTACTTGGATCAGGTTGCCTGGATGCTCACCAAGCAGGATGACGGCAAGTTTCCTTACATCTGGCCTAGTAAGCTTGAGCATTGGTGGGCACGGTCTGGTCAAACCTTTCGACTTCTTGACCTTCCAACAGAGATCCGCGACAAAATCTACCTCACAAGCGTTGGTTACATCATACAGCCTTTCACAAAGAACAAGGACAAACGCTTCCACAGCTCGATCAATACCGCCCTCTTCTTGGTCAGCCGTCAGGTCAACCAAGAGGCAAAACATGCAGTTCATCTCAACAGCTCCTTCTACTTCGAGGAGGAAAGGAAGCTACATCTCTTCTCCACCACGCCTGGAACGCCCATCATGTCCATCAGACGTCTCGAGCTGTCCTTCGATCACATCGACTACCTCAAGTTCTTCGGCTTCGGCCTTCTCGATGATCGGACTAGCATGGCTCGAGTACTGCAACCAGATGCTGCTCAGCGTTATGCAAAAGATGTGGAGCGTCATCTACCTCACTGGCACAAGAGCGACGCGCTATCATTGCAGCACATGTCTCTCAGCAGCTTGGTATTGCGCATGCCACATCCAGAACGCGTACGCTCGCAAACCAATTCTCTCCTCCTAGTTGTGGGATGTCAGTCGAAGGTCGTGCGAATGATCCTGGGCCATGCCTGGCCGTATTTCAGAGGTCTACCAGTAATCCTGACCGGATATATCAGGGACGAGGACAAGCAGTGGTATGAGAAGCTGGCGCGGAAGGCGCTCAAGCATCGACAGGATTGGCAGCCACAAGGGGAGGACTTCCACTGGGATGACGCACTCCGACGCGAATTGCCACTTGATGAAGATGATGAACTACCGCAGAACGATGTCGACCTTGAAGGTGCAGCTACTGTGCATGTCGGCGATCGAACAATGCGCATGACTATCGAACCACGGCCCATGGTCACGCTGGGCACTGGTATGACACCGTCCAGACCGTACCAGTGTCGTTGTGGGAAAGACTGCAAAGGTTCATGGTTGGTAGTTGATGCTCCTGTGGCCACAGGCATTCAACATTTGGGAGCGCCGCCAATGCGTGAATCTAGCCCAGCATCAAGAGCGCCGGCGGGTCCACCAGCAGCACCATCTGCGTCGACTCGAGCTCCGGGAGCATCACGAGCAGCTCTTCCTGTAACAACTGCTCCTGCGCCGATCCCCTCTGCGCCCGCCATTGCTACATCAGCGGCTCCAGTACAGGCAACAAGTCAAGCGGCGGCAGCCTTCAGTTGGAGCGCAACACAAGCTTCGCGGGCTAACCCCCCTGGTCAGACTCACACACCTGCAGGTACACTACCAGCGCCGGTAGGCCCGCAACAAACCACGTCTACATCTGCGCCTGCACCGCCCGCTGCGCCCCCAGCAGTGCCACCATCAGGTGTCGGTCAAGCATCTGTGTCGGGTATCACCGCAACCCACATTCCTGCACCTGCGCCTGCCGCGCAGCCTGTCAATCCCCACGCCACGCAAGCTGGTCCCCGTGTGAGATTCCAGGTGCCTCCAACAGGCGCTGATGGCCCGGATGGCCACTCGACGCTCCCGTCAATGCCTCCTCCCTTTCATTTCTCATGGCTACCACGAGGCAGCAATCCCTCTCTCCCTGGATCGACGTTCCCAAGAGCTGCAGGGTCTTTCATGCGCGAGTTTAGCCGTAGGAAGCCGTCTTCCCGCCGAAACGCAGGTCAATCTAGATCGACCTGATTCGACGAATAGGGCTCTCAGAGTGTTATGGGGAATCATACCGAGATAAGCTGCGAGAGTACGAAGGCCACCAGTCCCTTTCCTGCTTTTATTTGCCGACCTTTCTTTGCATGCACTATACCCCGTAGCATTATCAAATCAAGCTTTCACTCTTTACTGAAGCTACCAGTGTCAGGAGATAGTTTCTCATGATGCCGGAATTCACCCCGCCATGCTTTCACCCAGATACAATTACTGTTCAAATCCTCAGAAACAATGAAAGTGCCGGGAGCGTGTGTGGATGCTGGAAAAGAGGACATGATGCTGACATGGGACAGGCCGGGGGAGACCACACTGCTACTTGTCCTGATTTATAGCACTTTGAGGGATTGGGGAAGAAGAGGAGTGGGATGGGAAGGGTGTCAGCCATGTCAAAGTATCTTGAGACGACGACCGCTTCAGATTGCCTGGGGAGATGTTCGAAAAGAGAACTTGTCACCTTTGAGGATAGATCTTTCACGTCTACCCAGATCGGGTATCGCGCGTCTAGTACATGGAAAGCCATTCCTTTCTTCCTTACCCTCCCAAAGTCCACGCAGCCCAAAAGCTTCCACTCAAGAAGAACATGTTGCCGACAAAGTCCATCCAGATCCAGCTTGTGAACATCTTCCGTCCACCACCGAGAATAGCCCAGGCGTTGAAGCCCACGATGTATGGAACCATTGTGACTCCAAAGATGGCGAAGCCGTTGGATGTCATGTTCGCGACATAGAGAAGTATTCCGCAGGTTGCAGCTTGGGCGCCGAAGCAGTGCATGAGCAGCGTGGTGGGTGGGTTGATGGTGCGGAATGCTGGTGTCAAGGACAACTTAAGCACTGTGGCCGGGAAAAGGAGGCACATGGTGCACGGTCAGTGAACGGAAGAGACCATGTCGCGAGACAGCTTGCGGTGATATGAAAGAGGAGACCAGAAAAGATTGACTAACCAGGTACCCATGCCGGTGTAGCTAGCAGCCATTACGGTCTGCAGCCGGCGGACGCCCTCGATGCGTTGTGGAGTAGCCATTGTGAAGGAGAAGACCTATGTCTAGAAGGAAAGTGGTAATGCAGAGTGCTTGATCGCGAAGCAGCGGATATCTCTATAACCATCACGTGAAACAGAGCGGGGTGGCATCTAGCTGAAGGGCACCGCCAGGCAGCTACAGCGGCGGGCATTGGATTGCCAGTGATTGGACGGTACTTCAAATCAACCTGCAAGACTTTTCGTTATGACCATATATCATTGAAAGCACAAAATCATCGATGAAGGATCAGATACTTGGTACTTCTAATTCGATGTTGTTTTAGGAAAGAAGTGAAGTCGTGCTCCCGCCGCAAATTCCTCGACTTCCTGCTTCTTCTCGACGGACTGCATGACCCACTTTCCCTTCTTCCTTGCTCACTCCCACCTTGCCATTGATCTCCAAAACATGACTCTGTAGCATCCGTAGCTGTCCCAAAACACAATCACTGCGATCATGCCAACCCGCCGCTCCTCCACCTCCCCCCAACAGAAACGCGCCCGCCTCTCCGCACCAACCAGCAGCAACACTGACGGTACCCACCCCTCCGCACCCGAACCCAGTACACCACCCGCCGACTCGCCCACGGACGCACCAGAAGATAGTGACTCCGCTGAAGCTCATCCCGCTGTCCCCGAGCTTCAGGCGCCGGATAGCCACATAGACCACACCGCTGCTATCGCGTACTGGTCTTCTACGCCAGCGACCGTCTCCGGCGTGTTGGGCGGGTACCCTGCACTCTCCAAGACGGATCTGCAGGGGAGTGCGAACTTCCTGGCCAAGCTCAGACGAGGCGCGCAGAAAGAGGGCAGGGATGACACAGGATATCCTAAGCCGAGCGAGAAGCTGAGGCGGGTGGTTGATTGCGGTGCGGGAATTGGACGGATAAGTGTTGGTATGCTTGGGAAGGTGGCGCAGCGAGTAGATGTCGTTGAGCCGGTGACGTCGTTTTGTGATGTGGTGAGGAAGGAGGGGAGAGAGGGGGCGCTGAAAGGGAGGTTGGGGAAGGTGTGGGAGGTGGGGTTGGAGGGGTGGAGACCGTTCGATGAGGAGGGACAGCCGGTGGAGGAAGTTGATGTTGGCAGGAACGGGCTAGGGAATGGTGCGGAGGAGAGGCAGGAAGCAAATGGTGCGGAACACACGGCGCAATCGGTATCGGACACGCAATTATACGACCTCATCTGGAACCAGTGGTGTGTGGGACAACTGACGGACAGGCAATTGACTGAGTATCTGGCAACATCGATTCATTGGCTTTCACCTGGTGGTTTCATTGTTGTAAAGGAGAACCTCAGCAATCATGTCTTGGGCCAAGACATCTATGATGAGACAGACAGCTCGGTGACAAGGACAAAGGAGAAGTTTGAGAGAATTTTCGAAGATGCAGGCTTGAAGGTTGTCAAGACCGAGTTGCAGAGAGGCTTTCCGAAGGAATTATACCCCGTCAGGATATGGGGATTGGTCCCGAGTTGATCGCTTACTATCACTAGTGTGGCGAACATCAGACCAGGGAGGTTGCATTCTAGCATCAGTAACGAGACCTGTTGTTATGTGTCTCACTGCTACCATCCATGTTTGTCTATCTTGTTCTGCTCCGATCTGCTGGCACTCACATTGTTGCTCGCTTTGTGGCAACTCTGAAACGACCATGCGTTCGCATAGCATTCTACTGCAGCAAACCTGCCTTAAAGGCTCGCCATGATGGTATTGCGATGACAGACGAGCATTATTTCACTCACAGACACTGTTCGAAGCACTCTTCTACTTGCAAGATCACATCAACCATCAAATTGCTGACGACGCCGATCTCTGTTCGCGATCCGCAGACAGATGACAAGGGCGCCGGTCAGATCCTGCCGATGACGGATAACAACAAGCTTTTGTGGAGAATTCCCCAGTCATACAAACCGAGAGGCTGGTATGCAGGCACTCCACTCAAGATGGCAACCCGTAAGTACCCTGCGATATCAAGCAATGGGAAGAGCCATATATTAACAACCACAGTCCCAAGAACCCGCATGGGGCGCATCTGTCCAGGCGAACTCGCATTTCGACCTGGTGATTGGGTCCTTGTCAGATATTGGACCAAGACAGCAGGGAATCGTCCGAAACATGCAGAGGCCTATGACTTTGCGAATGTTCGAGCCATCCGAAGATGCTTTAGCGAGGCAGGTGGTGATCTGCACACCATGCTGCTGATATCCTGGGCATATCCAGTGTCCCACGCAGCGACAACTGAGCAGCAGAGCCCACTTCCCAGAATGACCGCGGCAACGCCATCCTTCCATCTTACTGGAGACGATCTTGTTGCTAGCGACCATCTCGACATCGTCCATCTGGAGAACGTGGCGGATGTGGTTGGGGGGGATGACGAGGTGATTGCAGCTCGCCCAGTCAATCGAGGTGGCGGAATGATAATCAGAGCAAGAGATCTGTCATCATTTCGGAAGCCAAACCTCCGGAATACGAGGAACGAAACGATGTGATCTTGAGCTCCACCATCTGGATGCATATGGGAGAGAAGAAGGCAAGTTCAATGTAAGTAATTGTCGTACTCAAGGAAACTCCGCGGTCGCTGATCGCTGCCGCAAGGGCTCAGCAGACACATCTAGAGACCAGCGAAAGCCGCGACATTGGCAGAATATATTGCGGCGAGCAGCAGAGCGGACTTCTCCGCAACCAACAGGGCGCTCGGTCTCGTCCAGAATGGTGAGTGCTGCTCGACGAGGCGAGATCATCGTGAATGGTTTTCTTTGACATGTTAGGCGGGATGGGCACCGTCGGCTTATGGCTGGGAAACACCTTGAGTAGTGTAGGCATGAGATCCAGGATTGATTCTCCAAAGGTTTCCCTGCTCTTCCTTGACTCTTTTTTTTTATCCATACCAAAATCTGCAAGAGAAGGTTTACTGTGCCAAGTCATCTTCTCAGGACGCTACGATAATGATTTTACCTCCTTACCGTGGCGTACAGATGTCCCGCGCCTCCTCATGGGCGGAAATAGGAGTCTCAGCACTGGTAGTCGTGTTGAGATCCAGTTTAATGAATCTGCACGCCGATGTCATTCTGGAAAGCGCGCTATCTACCGGTCTCTATGGCTTTACCTAGCGAGGATGCATTTGCCCGGGCAAACGACAACACAAACACCCCTTGCGGCCTATCAGAATCGATCGCAAGACAACAACGCAATGATTGCGTGTATGAGACGTGCAATCATTTGGCTAGATTAGGACTGCCTGCGTTTGTCAACCATTCACAACTGCGTCATGGTCATTTCCCGGCAAACACAGTCATCGTTCCTATCATAAGCAGCCTTTCCCTATCATTTCTGATTTCCTCCTCAATGTCCAGCTTCCTCAATACCACTTCACGAGCGACCATTGAGAGGGCGTCTTGCGACACGATGCACGGAGCGCAGTACTACCGTTCCGCTTCCATCACATGGCATCACGACCGCAGCCTGCTACGACTGTAAGGCCTGTCTACGATGGGAATGACTGCGGCTGGACAGTAGAGGAGAGTGCGGTTCAGCTGCGTAGCGAAGACTCTTGGGCCAGAGGTGTCAAAAGCGACGATGTCCAATGTGAGTTGATGAATCTTGCCAAACTTACTTGCCTTACAACTATCTACGGAATGTCCAGGCAGATGCAAACCGCACAGCAGGTCGTGACGGTCCTACTAGACAGCTGAAAGTCGAACTTGGCGATTGGATCCATGTGTCATTCATAGACATGGGTTATACCGAGGTCGACTTCGCATATGTGGTGGGAATTTCTGTTACGCCATCCCGTCCTACCAAGTTCTGTGTTAGTTGGGGTGATCTCTTGAGCGAGGGGACTTTACAGCAAAGATCTAGAACGAAGATAAGTGCGGACCTGGATACCTACGGCTTAGACGGAGCTGCAATAGTCGCTAGCGATCACCTGGACATCATCAGTCGTGCTCAGATCAGAGATGTGGTTGCTGAGAACCCAATCCAGTACCTTGTCATCAAGACCAAGGACTGCAAACCTGTCGTAACAAACGAAACGGTCAAGTTGTGTTTTGCCATCTGGCTTCAGCGCCGCGACTCTGGAGATGCACGGAGCAAGAATGTGATGGTATGTTATGAAAGCCGGTCCGACATCCACCTCGTTTTGACGATCCGTACATTTTGGTCATGTTCTTCTCGATTCGCCATCCAGCGAAGATTCTGAGCTCGACGCTGATGGAGCGAATGGCATCAACGATGATGCTGAAGACCTTGACCCTGATGGGGGTGAGTATCCTTCTCAGCAGTCCTACCCATTCAAAATGCCGCAGGAAATGCAGAGCGATCATGCTAGCTCTTCAAGCGATACCGAAGGCCAGCGGATCAGCCGCAGTAGATCTGGTCTCGCCGCAAAAGCCTACAAGCAAGTCCCTCGGGAAGATCCCATGGAGGTGGATTCTGATGATGAGGGGGAGGCTAGTGAAAAGGAAGACGGGCGCGAGGAGAAGGAAATTGGTGCTGATGAAGGCGACACTCCAGGCGAAGACGGAGACGATAGGACAGGACAGCGTAGTCAGAACGTCAGATCCACCAGAAAGCCTACCCAACCACGAGTCGCCCCCAGGCCGATCCCGCCGCAGATCGTCCCGCTCCCTTCCTGCGGTCAACAGATCACCACAGGGCCCGCGTCACAGCCCTCTCATACCCCGTTCTAGCGGCATTGTACCAAGCCTGCCGATGCGGAGGATGACGAGACCGAGATGGAGGACATTGACACTCCAGCCTCCTTCGCGCGGATAAGCTCTGCTCCAACAAGCGGCAAACGTGGTCGAGGAAGTTCCAAGGCCAGGAACGGACCACTCAGATTAGCGGCCGCGACCACATCATTCCCGTCCACTCCCAGCTTCACTCCCATAAACCTCGTAAACAGCCCAGCAGGATCTCTAGAGTCCAATCCCGTCAGAGTGGTGGAAGAAAGCAATAGATCGTCGAGTCTGCAACAAGGAAACGATCAAGGTGGGTGTCGAGGATGTCCAGTTGTATACAGCTGGTAGTAATCGAGGCTACTTGGGTTCTTCCAGGCAGGGCTTGCCGGTCGTAGCACCTCAGTGCGAAGTTCGAATTCTTTCAAGACCCAAGTCCTTGCATTCAACTATCTTCTTCCTGACTACCGCAACCCGTGCCCGTGGGTCGTCCCCTCCTCAGATCTTTCTGCATAGCCAACAAGTACGACCCTTTCAGGACCGGTCCCATGGCCGTCTTCATCCTCTTCTCTAAACTCTCCTCCGTAGCATCGTTCATCCTCCCCGACGTCTCCGTCTTCAACTTTTCCTCCACACTCTCCTCCAAAACTTTCGTCATACTCCCCACCACGTCCATCTTCGTGCTCAGATCCCTTCTGTCTATCCACCTCATCTCGTCCTCCCTCCGCATTGCCGTTTCCCTTCTCTTGCTCCTGGTTGATACGAGAGTCGCCACACTGCACCACCCCATTGTGGGCGAGGTCGCAATAGTCAAGAAGAAGTTCATAAGGGAGGCACCGCTGCCAAAGAGAGCATCTTCAACGGGTGGCAAGAAGTGAATGGCGCTGACGGCAAGTCATGTTCCGGCGTACGTCGACGTCATGACAAAGCACAAAGACTCCGGCTGAAAGAACCCCATGATCGCCTGGTTTCAACGACTGGGAAGGCATTTCCGGTGGGTCACTCGATCATGCGTAATGTATGGCTACATGAATTGCGTCTTGGCGGCACTACATAGATATCAGCAATGAGCTTAAAAGGGCTTGGCAACTTGAAATGCACCCACTTCAATACGTGTCAGAATACTCAATGGCTGTTTGGGTGATAGCGAACAGCAGACGATCAAAATTTGAAAGTCGTCGCGTGTTTGTGCTTCGGTTTTCACATGTACGTGAACCCAAGTCAAGCGCACGTGTTTGCTTTGATCACATTGACAACAGCAATCAATCATCCCACTCCATTTACGATTCAAAAGCCATTGAGGAAAGAATGCAAGATTGAAAGTGAATTCAAAGTGAATAATCGCATATGTGGAAGGAGCTGCGCCTGCCTTTTTAGGTATGACTCTTTTACACTTTCTGTGAATCATCGCACTCTGAATCGCCCTACCACAACATCAACTGAGCATCACATCCAGAATAAAGATCGAAAACATGTCTAGAGAGGGTATTACGATAATACCTGATGTTAGCCAAAGTGGCGATGTCGGCTGGACAGTCATCAACACCGGCCACCCTGCATCCGAGGCATATCAGTGGCAAAAGGGAGAGAGGCTTGATTACGCTGAAGGTGAGGACTTCAATTCAATCACTTCACCACTTTCTAACAACGCCAGTCCAATGGATGAACAACTCACCGATCACCACAGTCGACGGGAAGCAAGCTAGAGGCGAGCGTCTAGTAATCATCCGCAGCATACGTGTCGGCGACTGGGTTCTTGTACGGTATTCAGAGGGCAAGGTAGTTGGACAGGAGTTCGCGAAAGTTTGCGCCATCCGCATGTGTGGTACTGGTGCTAAGAAGACCTGCCGCGTGCTCGTGTCGTGGGGCTACAGCGTCGAACATGCCCGTGCAAAGAACCGCGATCCGCTCGCGATAGAGGTCATGGACAGGGGTGGAATGACGGACGACTGCATGGTACCCAGCGATCACTTCGACATTGTCGATGCGAATATGGTGGATGATGTGGTGCTGGAGGTGCCGGATATCCGTGGAGTGATCACGACCGTGGACTATGGTCTCCATCAAGGAGCTCAAGTGATGCTGGATATCTTGGATCAACGACTGCTGGCTTGCGGTGACTGACAAGGCTGTTGATGGTTATCAGCTCCAGGTAAGTCATCAATGCTCCTCACCGCCTCTTACTAAGAAATGTCAGAACGGAAGTGTCTTGCAACAAGGCGGAACTATACCAGCAGCGCACTTGTGAATTGTCACAATAGCCTGTGATCAATATACGCAAAAATGATGAGGGACGATGAGGCTGGTGGCGTCCAGGACTTTGCTCCGGAACCGAGATATAGCTCGATACTGAACCCGATATTTGTCCACTGCCCCTAGTCCATTTCGCAGCCAACATCTTCGACGTGCACTCCAAGCCTGGACAGGCTCGCCAAGGTTCTCGGTCGGGTGATCAAGCTCAAAGAAGCTCACACGACAAGTGCTTCTTTTGACGTTGCCGTACTGGCACGTCGAGTGTGAAGAATGATCGACACATTGCGCAGAGTGCAGTAGATCAAGTGCGGGGTGTTTGACGAGCTGCAGGAAGCTGACATCACATTCTCATTCCTGTCATCCTCCATGTTACAACATCTCAAGATCCATGTCACGCTCATAGCCATGGCGTCCAATGATGTTGTCACGTACAAAAAGGGCCGAAAGCATACGCATGATCGACGACAGTTCCCGAGATGCACGCCTACCCCGCTGGTTGACGACAGCTGGAAATGTCTGTAACCATCAGCAGAGTGCAAGATGTGACGAAGAGGAGGAGACCCTCATCAATTCTACATCTCTTGGAATTTCAGTGCATGGGTAGTGACCGACCGGCGAGGTTTGTGTAGCTTTATCTCCCTTAGGAAGTTCTTCCTTGTGGTCATGTCTTTCTTGTCTACAACACTTCCTCTAACCCTTATCTGCCTCAACAAGTGGTTTCGCATACTTCAACATGAGATTTGGGCCAGCTCAGCCATACTTCGGGCAGAAAGGAGCATGGCTGACTTTCTGGGTGACAGTATGGCAGATAGTGCTGTACGCTTTTGTAGCGAACTGACACAGACAGGTCGCGTGTGCGACAGACATGACCCTCTTTGGATATGATGTTCGCGGATCGTCTTTGTACACGGTCTCGGTCACTGACCCTCTACAAGCAAGGTGTGTTCGGAGGTGTGGTAGTCACCGAGGACTTCCTCCAGACGCTCGACCTAGTCGGACCAACAAAGACGAGTCTCCTCTCTACGGTCACCGCCATCTACGATATTGGATGCTTCTTCGGCGCTATCCTTGCCGTCATCGTTGGTGACCGGCTCGGTAGGAAGAAGACGGTGTTGCTCGGAACGACAGTCATGACTCTTGGAGCTATACTACAGATCACCGCGTACGGAGTGCCGCAGATGATTGTTGGAAGGTCGACGCCCAAGTCTGCTGGTCTCTCCATATACTGATAACCTTTAGGATCATCGGCGGCATAGGAAATGGTCTCAACACGGCGACCGCCCCAGTCTGGCAAGGCGAAACATCCAAAGCCTCCTGGCGAGGCAAGCTGATCGTCATCGAAATGATCATGAACATCGCTGGTTTCAGTTTCTCCAACTGGTGCACATATGGCTTCTCCTTCGTAGCTGGTCCAGCATCTTGGCGAGTACCTCTCGCTCTGCAGTTCATCTTTATCTTCATACTCTACGGCACAGTACCGTGGCTTCCCGAGAGTCCGAGATGGCTCATCTACAAGGGGCGTGTGGAAGAAGCAGAGCAGATTCTCGCGGACCTCGAAGCCTCGGATGTGTACGACCCGTTCATTATCACGCAGAGCAAGGAGATACAGTTCGCTGTGGACTACGAGAGGGACAATGCCGTTGCTTGGAAGGATCTCTTGAGGGGCAAGACCGGCGAACAGGGCGGTACCTGCACCATACGACGACTAGTTCTTGGGATGGGGACGCAAGCTATGCAACAGCTCAGCGGGATCGAATGTAGACGTTCCATGATTGCTCGATACTCGCTGACTGTCACAGAATGTTACCTCTTACTACCTGCCCACCGTCCTGATCGAGTCTGTCGGGCTCGAGAACAGCCAAGCCCGCCTGCTGGCAGCATGCAACTCGGTCTCGTACCTACTATTCTCACTTATTGGTATCCCGAATGTGGAGCGCTGGGGCCGGAGAAAGATGATGATGTACGCTGCGGCTGGACAATGCTTTTGCTACCTTATCATCACGGTCTGTATTCGCTACACCGAGATCCCTGGTTATATACATGGAAGAGAGGTAGCGAAGGCCAGCATTGCCTTTTTCTTCGCCTATTACGTGTTCTTCTTAAGTCGAATCCTTGCCAGAATGTGATCGACGGCACTAATTGTTCGCAGGGAATCGGGTGGCAAGGGGTACCGTGGTATGTCCTAACTGCTCAGGGCGTTTTGGGAATTCAGCTGATAACAGTCGAAGGCTCTATCCAACAGAGATCAATTCACTCTCCATGCGAGCAAAAGGTGCAGCACTAGGGACAGCGACAAATTGGATCTTCAATTTCATGGGTCAGTCCGCATAAATCTTCTACTGCATCCGAGGACCATGCTGAAACTACCAGTCGTCGAGATCACCCCACCAGGCATTCAATCCCTCGGATGGAAATTCTACATCATATGGACCATCTTCAATGGCGCCTTTGTACCCATCGTGTATTTCTTCTACGTACTAAGGACCCCACTCCCTCCTTCCCATGTCCTCTCATGCTGACATACCCAGCCCGAAACCGCCGCCCGCTCCCTCGAGGATCTAGACAGGTATTTCCGCGAGCAACCCTCCCTGCTCGTCTTCCGCAACAAGGAAGTCACTTCTTCCAAACGTCCGACGGCGTACCTTGAGCACGAACAGAACGAGGTGCGCAGACATAGTAGCATTGCTCCGGCGGAGGCGCAGAAGGCTGCTGCTATGTTCAGGGGAGAGCAGTTGGAGAGGTTCAGAACGGGCGAGACGGAGGTGAGTGAGGAGAGGAAGGAAATCAGGGATGAAGAGAAGAGGGGCTAGACCCATCTTCGCGAGTTTGTGTTGATGTTCGGGTGAGAGTGAGAGACAGTGGTTTCGAGATCAGCTTATATGTGACGGGCAGACCTGGGGGGTGAGGTCAGATAGCAACGATATCACGAAATCCAAGTCAAAAGATGTACGCATGGTCGTCTCGCACATCATGTCAGTCCATACCAGCTCTAGTAGATATACCTGAAAGTAGGATAATCATCTCCCAAATTCCCCTTCTCCTTGCTCTCATACCGGTAATCCCTACCCCCATTATCCCTCAGCTTGTTCTCCCTCCATAGGCCCCAGAGCAGAACCGTGCACGCTATAGCACAGACCCACAACAATCCCAAGGACACTCCATACCCAGTCGGGTACCGCGGTGCCTCCTCGACAAGAAAGATATTGCTCGCCACCACACCTCCTATATTACCAAAACCGACCATCATGGCGCTGCTGATAGATCTCTTGTAGTGCCCGCCCATATTGTTCTGTATCCACGTCAAGGTGACCGGTTGCGTAACGTACGTGCCCGTGGTGACGGCAAAGACGGCGAAATAGCGCACACCGACGCTGACGTTCGTGCCGACTAGAAGCAAAATCTCACCTACGCTGGCGATGACAATGCCCATGATGCAGAAGGCGTAGCGATGGCGGAAGAAGTCTGTCGCGAAGGCGGTGAGGATAGCGCCGAGGGTAGCGCAGACGTAGACAGGGATGGAGCGGACCTGCGCTGCGGCGGCGGTGAAGCCGAGTTCTTGGATTATGGTCGGGACGAAGAACTAGCGGTGTCAGTACGGGGGTCCTGAGGGAAGAGGACAAACGACGAGGCTTGGGTAGGGGACGTACGGATGTACTGTAGCTACAGTTCACTACGCCGAGATACATGATGACGCCGCAGTAGATCTTCCAGTCCTTGAAGACGCGCCTTCTGGCGGCCTTGTCGAGGTGATCCATGCGCACTTCGCCACCGTCCTGCCTGAGACGGACGCGGAGCATACGCTTCTCGTCTTCGGTGAGGAACTTGGCTTGTTCAGGCCAGTCGGCCACAAACCATTTGCTCGCCACGCCAACCACAACCGTGAAGAGCCCCTCCAGGATGAAGATCCAGCGCCATCCTCCATAGCCGCCGACTCCGGACATGTTGGCGATAGCATAGGCGAGCAGTCCAGAAAAGCTACCTGAGATGATGCTGGCGCTGAAGAAGAGGGTGAAACGACGTTGGAGTTCGTAGCGTTTGTAGTACATGCTAATCAGGTATACACAGCCTGCGAGGCTATCAGTTGAAGCACTGAAGAACGCTCAAACAGGTACAGCTCACCTGGAAAGAATCCTGCTTCAAAGAGCCCGAGCAAGAACCTGCAACCGGCGAGTCCGGCCGTGTTCTTGACGAGCCCCTGGCCCACCGTAGCGATACCCCATAGGACCATAATCGTGCTGAGGAACGTGGAAGGCCTCGTTTCCTTAATCAGGATGTTGCACGGGACTTCCAGGAGGATATACGGCGGGAAGAAGACGAATAGAGCGATATTATAGTCGCGGCCTGTCATCTTGAGGTCCTGTGTCATGCCCTGGATCCTGGCGTTACCGATATTACTTCGGTCCAGGAACGCCAAGAGGAACAGCAAGAAGAGAGCAGGAATGAGGCGAAAGTCAATTTTGCGAAGCATACGCTTCTCAGCAGCAGGATCAATAACATAATCATCGTCATCTGATATGACTTTCGGTGAGGAGGTCTCCGATGGGTTCCGTTCGAGGTGGAGATCGGTGTAGGCTTTTTCGGGCGTTGCAGCAGCCATCATGAGGACGTTTTCGAAGGGAGAAAGATATGGTCGAAGGCAAAAGGAAAAGATGGCCTACCTGCGGTTGATGTATAATACATTGCCGGCGATTTTCCGCTCTCGCTTGATTTCATTTGGTAGTAATTCGCCGTGCAGGATCGAAGAAGGTGAACAGCGCCGATCATCCCCCGCATGAAACTTGACGTGCATGAGGAGAAGATTGGCACGCGGATCCAAAAACTAGTTTTGCGGCAATCAGATGCAAGTGCTTAGATCGATTCTGGTGATGAATTATTCTAGACCCTCTTTAGTACAGTATCTAAACCAAGCATTTACCGTATACATCTCTGGGGCCTTCCTGAATGCTTCCCAGTGAAGCGCCTTTGAGCGTGTCGTTGGAAGAGTCCCTGCTGTGGGGAACTGTTCCGCGCCCCGGGAGTTCGTCCACAATTCTCGGGGAAAAGCCAAGCTCTCCCATTCTCCCTTATACCCGGTCCAGGCCGAGATAGCATTCCGAAGTGCCTGCTCTATCTGTCCTCCCCACAAACGGTCCTTCTCGCGATGGTGACATAGATCTTTCTCTGCCAGGAGCAGCGGCGTCTGCTTCTCAGAGCGTAGCTGCGCTACCAAGCTGCGTCGACAGGACTCTGCAGTCCACAGGTTGTACCACTGGAGGGCGTTGTACTGGCCTTGCGCTGGACTTCTGTGCGGCGCTACATATCTGCGTGACTGCATGCTTGAGTGCTCGATCCTGAGCGTTGATAGGCTCGATAGCCTATACATCAATCAGCGATGCTAACAACCGGATTCTCATGTCGTAGACAAACCTTGAGCATATGACTTCCTGTCTTGCCGAGTACTCTCAGTAGCAGCTAACTTGCCACAGCTCGCGTCCAGAACCGGAAACTCGCCAATGCATGTGAAAATGGTCTAGTAGCGTGTGCCAGCCATGTCGGCTTTGTACAAGGCTCGTCTTCGACGATTCACTTGCCACCCAAAGCCTTCGCCCTCAACGCATCAACTTCACGCTGAAAAGCATCGAGGTCAGCCAGCATGTCGTTCGCCGCTCTCTTCTCCGCCTCAGCCTTCGCGGCCTGCGCCGCTTCATCTTCAGCCACACGCTGGAGCGACGAAACGGAGTCTCTTCGATCAAAGCTCATACCACTAGACCTCCGCGTGTCGTCACTTTCACCATTCACTGCTGCTTGCGTGCCATCAAACGAGGATCGCTTGTCTCCCCGTCGTGGTCGAGGAGGTGGCGGCGGTGCTGCCGCGCCTCCCACGGCTGGTGACACTCGGCGTACAGCAGTGATAGAGGAGCTTGATGATGGCGTGCGCTTAAGGGATGGAGAGTGCGATGATTTATGTGATGATCTGCTTGGGGGTGGCGGCGGCTTGATTTTTGCCGCTGAAATTGGCTCGGGATCCGGGGTGGACAAGGTTGGCACCGAATCTGTCGATGAGCTAGCATGATCTTGCAGATCTGACAGCCTCTTAGTCTCGCGGCTGGTGACTCGTGGTGGGGGTGCTCGCGGTGGGGGCGGCTTGGGCTTGTTTCTCGCAGGCTGAGGCGTGGCTACTTCTGCCTCTGCAGCAGACAGAGAAGGTGCATCTACATTAGAGCTGCTTCGGCTTCTGTTGCCGGACTTGACACCTCGCCGTGATGTTGGTGGGGGAGGAGGCAGTCCGCCCTTCTTCGCAGGTGACTTGAGCTCTTCGGCGCGAGCTTGTGGTTTCGGCACCTCCAGTCCGACGGGTGCAACAGTGGGTGATGCAGGTAGAGGTTTGTTGAGATCCGACGTCGATCTATCTCTCGATGGCGGAGCAGGTCTGGCAGTCTCCGATTCCGGGATCGCTTCCTGTAGAGCCGTGTCGAAGTCATCGAAAGAGACAGTCTGCGGCACTTTGGTCGGTGCATCGTTCTCTGTCGTCTCTAGAGCAGCTTTCTTGTCAACCTTCTCGATCGACTGGACGTCCTGCTCTTCCTCTGGTGCATCCTCAGAGTCTGTGTTGTCCTCCTCCGTGCTTGCATCCTCTAGTGAGGACGCAGGTGATTCTGGTCGTGCTTCTTTGCTCGAGTCCGAAAGCGATTGTCTCGATACTGATGATGCATCTGTGGAGCTACCATTCTCTTGCTTGGGCTGTTCTACCGGCGCGTCCGCCTTGCCAGTAAGCAGCAGTCTCTTGAACGCATCGACGTCTATGGCCGGCTTCTTAGGTGCTTCGTCGCCCTCATTTGCCGGCCCATTCTGCTCTAAGCTCGCCAGTGTCCTTGCGAATGGATTTGCTGGTGGCCCTCTCCTTCCTGGTGGAGGGTCTCTCAGCTGCGGCACAGCCGGACCAGGTGGAACAGGTGTGTTTGCGGCTGATACGGCCTCTTGCTTGTCATGGGCATGAAGATCGATGGTGCCTCCAGCAGTGGGATCTCCTCTCAAGAGTGCTGCTGTGTCGATGTTCTCGAACTCGTGTCCTTTTGGCGGTGGTGATTTTGGCGCGTCATCCAGTTCCTCCAGGGAAGGGAATCGAGGGTGTGAGGGCGGTTCTTGCGGTGACGCGATGGGAGAAACGAATTGTACTTTCTTCACCTTCTCTGTATGACCCGTCAGAGAAGATACGGGCAAAAGACGGGTTATCATACTCTTCCTCTCCCCATTGCTATTATCTTCCCCAGCCGGCTGCTGCTTTCGAAACGGATTCCCAGACATGATGACGCCGATAGAGTGCTCTCATATCATGCCTAACGCGAGCAAAAGTCTACCGCCTCGCCATGACCAGAATATCGATTATGTCGCGAAAGGCCGTCGAAGTTGTCATGCCACAGTACTGTACAAACAAATCAAACCACAAGTCGATCATGAAACTGCATGTGAACCTGAAGATCCCCAATAGCTGAGCCGGGCCACGCGGATGATCCGATCCTACCAAAAAGCTGAACCCTTGGCCCCGACCGCCGACCGTTTCTCGGAGCTTTTTGAATGAGGCAAAGAGCTGCGGTGAGAAAAGTGCCCCGCATCTGACGTTGTTTGCATTTGGGAGGGATAGGCACATCTGCGTATAGACACTCATTAAACACTGCAATTGAAGCACAACAAATGTCCAAGATGGCTGCTTGTATCTTCTGCAAAATCATCAAGGGCATGCCTCTCATTTGACGGCTTTGTGCAGTAGCTAACATGTAGCAGGTGATATCCCCTCCATGAAGCTCTTCGAATCAGAGAAGACGTTCGCTTTCCTCGACATCAACCCTCTAAGCTACGGCCACGCAGTCAGTCCATCAGGGTAGTCATCAGTTCGATATATACTAATGTCCTCCAGCTGATCATTCCCAAGCATCACGGAGCAAAGCTGACCGACATTCCTGATGATGGTCTTGCAGAGGTCTTGTCCGTAACAAGACGTATCGCCAAAGCTTCAGGTGCCGAGAACTACAACATTCTTCAGAACAACGGACGATTGGCACATCAGCAGGTGGACCACGTACACTTCCACTTCATTCCCAAGCCGAACGAGCAGGAAGGGTTAGGCATTCAATGGCCAATGCAGGAAGGAGACAAGAGTAAGCTGGCAAAGTTGGCCGAGGATCTGAAAGCGAAGATTTGAGATGACATTGTATGATACATGATTAGCGGATGTGCATAGAATGCTACGAAGAATCGACTAGCTTTTTGTAGCCGGCTTTGGTGTGGGCTGGAATGCTCCGCTCGTCCAGGCGAAGACGCTGCACGCCCATGCAGGCCACCACACGAGCCAAACTGTGACGCCCGTCCATACTTTCTCGACTCGCCATGCCCATGCTGCTGCGACAAGGACATCCCGGAAGCTTTGCTTGAAGTAGAAGCTGCCTGCCCATAAGAGCGTCATTGGTGCAATTGCGCTCAAGATGACCATCCCAATGAGAGTGAACTCTATGCGGACCTGCGCTGGCATTTTCGGCGACAGTGGTCGCACAAATGACAGTGGACTCGCTGCAATGCCGACGACGAATGCTTGCGCAAAGTTGATGGTTGCTAGAGTTGAGAGAGCCGCACCTAGTACTAGAAGTGAGAAGCATTGGATCAGCATTAGCTGTTGGATCGTGACTTGTGTGCTCCTTGAGACTGCGGCGGATGCAGTAACGGGAATGAGAATCGAAGCAGCTCCAATGGCCGGTCCAAGCACGTCAAGAGACGATTGTGGCGCATTGCTGATGATGTACAACGGCACCAGACCAGCCGCATGTGCACCAAAAACGACCAGTAAAGGCAAATTCAGGTCTCTTTCGACCGTCTCGAGATCCTGCTCTGGGACGACTGCTACGCTGTCACCAGCTTTGACGACTGCAACAGGTTCTTTCTTATCCAGGACAGACGGCTTTGACGGGTTCGCCGATTTGACGCCAGGCCGCCCACTCAAGAACCACAGTAGAACGGCTGTGATAGTGAAGCTTCCTGCAATTAACATCGCACTCGGTAGGTACGTGCCGATGCTGACGAATCGATTGGAGTGCATGAGTAGGTAGAAAAAGAAACTTTGGTGAAGATGCTCGAGCAGGTTGTTCAGACTTCGGAACAGTCCTTCGACAGCTCGTCCCAGGGACATTTCATCATGCCAGCCGTCCCCAACAGTCTGCAATGTGATCGCGTCCACGTGGTAAGGGATGAAGCTGCTGTGAGGACCACTTGAGTGACCCACCGCCTGACTGAGCATTCCTCTGGCGATCGTCAGGAGTCGTTCCTGGTACTTGTTGTCGTGCTGCCACATTTTCTGAATGGTGCAGCCAATGCCAATCTGATTGTAGGCAATATTGATGGCGGTATTGATGAGGTCCAAATTGGGTAGCTGGCCGTTGATCCCATCGTATACGACATGTAGCTTGTCAAATCTTTGGCCCCAAACCCCAGCGGGATAGTCGATGGCCACTGCGCCTTGCAAAGCGCCTGACTTGATAGATAGTGGCTGCACGGCCGATGTATCTTGCGATTCGTGATAAGCGTCAACCCATGCTTGCGGACCAAATGTACTGTCTGGGGCAAGAAGAACGATGATGTCCTTGGACCACAGTGACCAGCGTTTGAAATATCGAGCCAAGGTAAGGACTAAGGCAACGCCGCTGTAGTTGATCTTGTCATCCGCATTTCGCCATGCACCGATCAACACCATGGCTTCAGTTGCGTCTGCTCTAGGACCCTGGATGACACCATAAACGTTGGTGCCGTTCTTCCATTGGCCAGCACGAGAAAAGTGGTAGTCTTGACTTGAAGCCTTGAGATCCTGGGATTTGAGAATGTTCAGGAGAGCGTCGTTTCGGCTGATGATGTCAGAGCACGATGGGACAGAGCATGCTGTACGACTCACTCTTGTTCGCTGAGACTAGCTAGAGCGTTGACTTCTTGTCTGTAGGCACGAAAGATGTTGTGCTCGCTGCCACCAAAGTAGGTGTGCACTTGACCAGGCAGAAGAGCATTCTCGGAGACATATGTGTTGCGGGAATACTCATCGAGCGGCAACACCAGCAGCCAGCCTACCCCGACCAATATCAGAATCATTGATAAATATGGTGGCAGCTTGATTAATCGGGGGTCTCGCCGCAGGCTGAGAAGCCCAGCTGTGAAAAGTTAGACCCATTCATGATGATATGATCAGACCCACATATCAATCTCGCCATGGCGATGTTTCTGATATTGTCTCGACTGCTATCGATCGCTCATTTTCAACATTGATGAAAGCCTAGTAGTGGTGGTCGCTGGCTCTATAAAGATGACCAGCGGGAGAAGCGCGCCGCGGCCGGAACGTTGCGACGTGTCTGCTTGACTTCAACTCCTGAACTTTTGCATTTGCGAAACATGCATTAGGCATCATAGACATGGCGCAGACGTCGCCATTCTTTCAATTCGATGCGAAGCGAGCTCGATCATACATAGTGCGATTACCACTATGCACGCGACTCTTGGGGCTGGTCGTCGTTGGATTCTTCATTGCCGACCTCACGCTTCCCTGGTTCTCAAAATGGGCAGCATTAATACCGGATGAAGTCGCTCTGACAAGCAGTATGTGGATTGATTACGATCTCGAGTCTTATCTAAAAATCTTGCAGTGCACAGAATCAACACATATCCCTTCCTTCACCTCGGCTTCATCCACTTCTTTCTCAATATTGTAGCACTCATACCACTACTCGAACGCTTCGAAGCAGAATTTGGAACACTCATCACCTTTGCGCTCTTCACAGGCCCCTTCTCGACCCTTCCTGGCGGTCTCTATGTGTTAATAGAAAAGTTCGTCTTTCATTCCAACATTGGTGTACAGGGAGCTAGCATATGGATATTCCTACTTATGGCGAGCGAAGCTATCAAGACGTGGAAGGCGAACCCAAATTTTGAGATTGCAGGGGTCAAGATACCAACTTGGACATATCCATGCTTTATCTGTCTGGTCATCTCGGCGCTCGTACCCGCATCGAGCTTCACTGGGCATGTATGTGGACTGTTGATAGGGTATCTTTGGGGTTTGGGATATATAAAGTTCTTGGTGCCGTCAGAGAGGATATTGCGGTGGGTTGAAGGGAAGCTGAACTTGCTGGGAAGATTACCACACTACGTGTCGGTCGACCAGAAGACCTATGGCAGGTACGGAGTCTTGCCCAGTGTATCCGGTCAAAGAGGGTCGACGTTGGGTAGTGGTATACAGATGCGAGGTGTCGGACAGAGGGTAGGCCCTTAATTGATCCAAGACCTCGTGCACGATCTTCTTCCATACCAAGAGATGTGATGCTTTCATTTAGCAAGTGGGTATTCCTTCTATGATTCGCCCATCAAAGTTTCCTACCTACAAAATCCCTCAAGCAAGAGAAGATCTCTTGCAACATTCGGCCTGTCATCCTGCCACTGAGATGCCAGCGATACTCCGATACCGACAAACGAACCCAACAGACCCTCCAAGGAGATACCCTCATTCTAAAATGGTGGTGGCACAATCTCCATCATTCGCAATGCCTGATGGAATCGAGCACAAATACCGCTCCTTGACGTCACAGGGGAGCCTTGGAAAATGATGCTCCAAGGCATGGCCGCTCCCTACGGCGCCGTCAACAACGCTGAACACCATGAGGCCCCCATGATCGCCTCTGCACTCTAACAGGATCCTGCTGTACCAACCTTCTTGCGCGCGCTGCTGCAGAATCTCAAGTGAGGGACATTATTTCGACCTGTCGTATGCGAAGGAACCAGCCGAGCTCGCAACGCAGATGCTGGCGCATCTCTAACATGTTTGATAGAGGCGCTCGCACTGACAGGTGCCAGAGGGTGAATCCCGAGGACACACTTTACCAAAACGTTGTCGAGGATGCGCAGATGTGTCTGTAATAACGATGCGGTGTAGGCCGCACTCGCTATAGACGGAGGCGAATATGGAGTTGTGTTCAAGATTGATGGGCTTGATCTTGAGGTCGCGCATAATGCCGTAGCGTAGGGAGACTCTAGTGGTGCGCATAGCTATGGCAGGAGAGGAAGAAACTTGCCACTTTCTCAGATTGTAAACGGGCAATTCTCTTTATTTTGACTGACAGTCCCTGCAAATTTGACGAAACTCGATGACTCGACTCACAGAATCACCAGATACTTACGAAGTAGTGCCTTGTCCACCACAGTAATCAAGAGAATTTGTAGATCATAGGTATCGTCCTCGTCTAGTATTTTGGAAGTTGTACAGCTAAGGAGCTCGCAAGTTTGTTGTTGATCGATCCGATTTTACAAGATGCAGAATATCATGTCTGATTGCCATTGCAGAGTGATACACTGCTCAAATGCAGGGCTGCTAGATAGCACATCTCTGGTTCTTAATCATAACCCGGTCAGGTTTTCGATGTACACTCTTGACTTTGCTGAGCACCGCTGCTGGCATGCAGTCTGGCTGGCCCTGGGCTTTCAGCTTCGGACTGCTAGCTCGCACAGGGTTTGTCATGATCGATGCAGAAGAAGAATACTGTGTAAAGAGAACAACGAATGCACGGCGCAAGGTCGACATATGATAACACCTTCGGCTAAATTGTAGACTTGCTTTTGGCCGAGAATAGTGGGGCTGGGAGCCAATGGGTGATGACAAGGAAATGAGAGGGGTACAAGCAAGACAACACCTCATCACTTCAGGTCCTTACTCCTCTTCTTTCTTCAATCCCACGGCTTTCTAGCTAAATCCTTCCAAATCGCAGATACGATGCTATTCCGTCCCAAGTCGACCAGCTATAGCGATGCTGAAACACAAGTCGCAGCGTGGATTGGTCCTCGGAGGCTCAGCTCGCGGAGGCTGAATGGGGCGCCCCGTCTCAGAAACTCAGCAGGGGATCCTGCGACAGCTACACAGCCTGTTGAAGAGGCCAGCAAGACGACTGCAGTCCATTGAATCGACATCGTTCCCATTGAAAAATAGCTCGAGGGCAGAACCGTGCGTCACACCTGTTGACTCCCTCCTAGAAATTGTGAGTTTCTAGCAGGGGCTAAACACGAACCAGCCTTGGCTTACCCCCAACTGGACTCGGTGACACACAACATGGACCGAAATGTCGACCGCGTAATGCTCTGCCTCTTTGAAATTCTTTTGATTCGAACATCTGGACTTGTACATGTTACGGTTTCTGGACAAAGGTATTCTAAGCTCAGACCCTCCCTGGCTCATGTGAGGTCACGCTGGTGCCTGAGTAGAGCGAATGACTCCACGGACACTGCCTGCGCCTGTGGACACTGTAGGCGCAGTTCACCTAAGTTACAATTCTGTTCATATCTTTTGGTAGGCAATCAGGCAGCAAACAGGTGACTGGAGTTCATTCGTCTTCTAGAATCTTTCTCACTTCTCGTAAAGCGTTTTGCCTATCTATTGTGTTCCTAGTTCTCTTTTGCCTTGAGTCACTCGTTACTATAAGATTCCTCGAAGCTCGTCGTTTCTATCAACTCGTCACAATCATCCAATTCGAACATCACACTAGATCTGATATCTCAACACTCAGCTTCAGTTCACTCTATCACTACGTCGTCCAAGATGTCTACAACCCGCTCAAGCTCTTCCCGCACCTACTACACCTCTTCGGGCTCTGGTTCACGATCCAGCTCTAGCTACTCAAAAAGTTCGTCATAACAAATCATACATGTCGGTGGCTTCTAACACATACACCCCAGGCTCCTCAAACGCAGGAACTGTGAGCGAGTATTATTCGTCTTCCAAGTCTTCTCGCCCAGAAAAGTTCCACTCCTCGTCAATTCGGAGCACGCCTTCGTCAAGCAAATACGGCTCAAGCTCAGCACGTGATGCCTACTACACCCGATAACGTCACTGCTGTCAGTGACCGATAATCTGGCGTCTGGAATAGTCCTTTATGCTTTATAACTAAGATTGGCGTTTCTATTGGGAATTGAACTGCTTTGATCAGGGTGTTTGGGTACAGGATTGGCCAGGGATACAGGTCTAGACAGGACAGCGATGAGACAATCAGACCGATACCACTGGGACGAGTGCAGCAAGGGAGAATGCCACCAGGGACCTACATTAGACCATAATCCTTCTGTATGGAGCCAATTAGCCTGTTTTCCAATGGTAGCTTTCGAGTAATAGATCGGACTAGTCCCGCAGGCAATATATGTCGAATCTCGAGGATAATTGGCCTGATTGATGAATGTGTCAATGTATTGCGCGGCCTCCATCAGCTGCGGTTCCTGAAAGTGGTCTCTTAGGCATGGTGGCGTCGAATCCTTCTGCCGCAGGGCTGTAGAAGAGCTGAAGAGTACGGCAAGCTACTGCACGCTCATGGCCAGCGCCATCCTTTGTTTCGGATTTCAGGGATACGAAGCAGCTGTGTGAAGTTGAGAAGAGAGAGAGAGGGAAAGAAAGGCAAGTAGGAGAATCGTATCAATTGCTAATACCTCGAGCGGAGCACGGACTCGACCACCAGGCATCACCTGGATTTCAGGCAAGCAAAACAGTCACACCTTGACATCATACCCACATCGAGGCAATTGCGGTGCATTGCTGTGCAAACCAGTGCAGTGTCATTGCATCGCAGTTCCAACTTGGTATATATGGAAAGAGTGAAGTGCTGTACCCGCATCCCTTGCAAAGGTTATCGAATCTCTTCCCCAGGTGTGATGAGGAAGAAACGGTCAGAGGTCAGATTTATGCAAACCCCGCAATCGTCAGCCAATGGCTTGCACAAAGTGCATCCCACTTGTCGAGCACCAACCAGGGCTCAAACTTGACTGCTAAGCTTCTCGTCCATCTCTCTCATGCCAATTCTCCTCTTATGCAGGGTGCTGAAGCTGGAAGTGTTCCTTGGCGCGTTCGCAAAAGCAGCTTGCTTGGTGCTGTGATTCTCTTAGGGCCTCCACTGGCAGATTGATCAATACGTGGTCAGCCACAAAGTCAATTGCAATAAGCCGGACACAAATGGATCCGCCCAAGATTGTGCATATCAGACCATTCTTTAGAACTTCATGTAAGTATTGTGTTGAAGGCCTCCTTCAACACTGTCTGTTCTCTCTTCATCATTCCAGATACCCTGCCCAGTCATCCATCCGGTCAGACTCATCAGGCAATCCTCACTTCACACAGTCCCGCACCTCACGCCTAGATCAATCCCGCAGTCATCCTGGTGTCTCAGCAGCACACGATGTCCTTCTCAAGCAAGACCACAATCGTCACGGGAGGCTGTGGTGGTCTCGGTGCGGCCATCAGCAAAGCCTTCCTCGAAGCAGGAGCCAATGTCGTCGCCGTCGACATCAATACCGACCTGATCAAGAGCTTCGGAGAATCCAACAACGGGTCAAATCTACTCACGCACCAAGCCGACATCACAGATGAAGCAGCCCTGGACAAGCTCTTCAGCGAAGCAATCTCCAAATTCGACCAGGTTGATATTCTCATCAACAATGCTGGTATCATGGATAGGTTCGAGCCGGTCGGCGAGCTGGATAAGAAGACCTGGGACAGAGTCTTGAACGTCAACTTGACTGCGCCGTACTTGACAAGCAAGAGATTGGCAAATCATGTACAAGAGAAGGGACACAAGGGTGTCATTGTGAACGTCAGCAGTCTTGCAGGGACAACTGGATGGGCTGCAGGTGAGCCTTGTTATTCTCATTGTACAACGGGCGGTCGTGCTGCAGAAACCCACAACCCGTTGTGCTGTGTCAAACATAGCGATTTGTTGACAAACCTCATAGGTGCTTCGTATACTGCTTCCAAATGGGGCCTGATTGGTCTGACCAAGAACATCGCTGCATTCTACGCGGACAAGAACGTCCGATGCAATGCAATCATGCCAGGTCCAATGCACACAGGCATTGCCAACCACCTGAAGGACGGCTACAGCGCAGCTGGTATGGCCCAGCAGCAGAAAAAGCAGGCAGCAATGGGGCCTCCTTCAGAGTTGCCTGATGTTGCTGCATTGGTTCTCTTTCTCAGTGGTGAGAGTGCAAAGACCATTTCTGGCAGTTGTGTACCTATCGACAGTGCTTGGGGTGCTGTGTAAAAGCTACCAGCTGTTGTACATATCAGGAAGTTGTACATGCATTTTATGGGACGTTTGTCAGCTCGCAAGCCAGCGGAAGCTTTTAGAGAACCGAGTGGATCCAAACATGAATTTGTATTTGTCTACCATGAAAGTTCACGCGGCTACGGAGTCCAGCCAGGGCTGTCGTTTCCCGTCGTCACACGCTCGTTTCTCCGCTACCCCGAACGGATAGTCGCGATACCGGCCGCATATTCATACCAAAGGGACAGTCCAACAAGAAGTATCTCCAGTCTGCCGGATCTGGACATCGAGAAGCAAAAAACCAAAATACCAGATCCATCCAAGAACGGTGGAGAGTCTCCACATCCGGACAAGGGGTCAACGACCGCTCTTCGCACAGATCTGAGATGACCTGCAGCATCGACGTCAACTCCTGCCGGGCACCATATGCGCAGAATATCATGAGAACTTCGCGTGAGCGGAAAAGCAGGGCAAAAAGATCATCTTCCTGCAGCGGCTTCTTCGATTGCCAGAAGAAAACGGCAGATACCTCACCACTATGGTAGCTAAACATCTACTGTGCCCGAGTGCAGTGACCAATCTCGATGATGCAGCGGCCAACTCATTCTACCAGAAGAAGGGTCTGTGGTCATGCAGACCATGCGCCGCAAATCCGCCTGGGCAAGACAAGCACTTTTCATGATTGACCTTGGATGTCTCGCCTTGACGAAGACATGAATCGTCGACAGGAGCTTAGGGACTTGCTTGACTGAGCTTGGATGATTGGATTGCAAATCTTCGGAACGGCGCTAGTCTCTTTACTGTCACTGCCTGGGTCTGGCTAAATTGGATTATTCGAGGCCTGAGAAGGGCTCGTACGTGAGAATGCAGGCTGGCGGCAAGGTCTACCGGTTGCAGATACCTCAAAAGACCTCTCCTGTGGAGGTAAATCGATATGCATTCTTCGTTGGTAGCATCTCTTCTTTTTCTGAGACTTGTACGTCTTCTGTTCGTCATTCATTCTTGCGTGTGTGAGCCAAGAGAGACGAATGACGCCCCGGAAATTGCTTGTTCGAGTTTGGCGGTCTTGTCAATGCTTGGTTTGCGCCTCCATCGACATCCGATGTCATCAAATCGAAAAAACTGCCCGCCCGCGGTCTGCCGCCACACATCGTCGAATCATACGACAAATCGGACCCCTGCTGACTCTGATTTGGCTCTGGCTTTTTCCAAATCACCCTCAGTCGAGCGCAACCCCCGGATATGTTTACCCCAGGTCTCTTTTCATCCGTTACGGAATGGCTACTTTCCTTGACAACTAGCCGTGCCGTGTACCCGCATCATGCTCTCTCACTGGTCAACTGACGGTCAATATTGTTCGTCGCTCATTTCGTGTCTAGGGACGACACAGATCTCCGCACGGTCTGAGGTCCGAGAAAGTCGAAAAACTCTTCCTGTACCGGACGGACTATACCCGGAAGAGCCTCGACCATGACGCCGTTGCAACTCTCTTTCGACCTCCCACCGCACATCCCGTCATCCTTGCTCACGTATTGAGACAGCCATGGATCTCCACACACAGAGCTCTATCCGAACCGTTTGAGTGATTACCCGTGAAGAGGTCCCTGCTCCACTCTAGTCTTAGTGTCAGGTAGGTATCGTCTGGCAACCCATATAATCCACTTCACCCCAGTCCATTCGTCCGGATCCGTTGCCCTCGGTTCTTTATTATCACAATCCAACCCCTGTGAGAGTCTGACACACCCCGGATACTCCAGGTTTCCCCACGCACATATATCAGCCCGACCCCAGACCACTCCGTTCGTTCCCCATTCAAGCAGCTCAAACACCGCACACATGTCCGCTCCTACTACCGTCGACTCCGCCAATGGCATCTCCCACCATGACCACTCTCCCACAAATGCGACCCACGGCAATGCCGGCGCCAAGACGCGCAAGCCATACGACTACGGTGGCAACCCGCTCGCGCACATCAACACTGGCGAGTCTGCTCGTCTTCCCGCCTTCGGTGGTGAGTTCCAGCCAGGTCTCTACCGTTCAACCGAGGGCCGCAAGTTCGCCAACCCTGCGCCGCTCGGTCTGTCCGCCTTCGCCCTGACCACTTTTGTTCTTTCGCTCATCAACTTGAGAACGCGTGGTGTGACAGAGCCCAACATCGTCATCGGCGCGGCCTTTGCGTACGGTGGTCTCGTGCAGTTGTTGGCTGGTATGTGGGAGATGGCGGTCGGAAACACTTTTGGTGCCACCGCGCTCAGCTCCTACGGTGGTTTCTGGATCGGCACTGCTATTATCCTCACTCCTGGCGGATTCAACATTATTGATGCTCTTGGAGGAGAGTTCGCGAACTCATTCGGTTTCTACCTCATGGTAAGTCCACGTTCACTCCTGACCCCCTACCACCTCCTGCAGCTCCAACGCTACCCCTAGCAATCATTTGAGGTTATACAGCGCGCTAACAGGTGTTCAGGGCTGGTTCATCTTCACGTTCATTCTCCTTCTCTGCACTCTGCGATCAACAGTAGCCTTCTTCCTGCTGTTCTTCACCCTAGACATGGCATTCCTCCTTCTCGGCATCGGTTACCTCCAGGGCGACAACGTAGCCTGCATCAAGGCCGGCGGTGTCTTCGGTCTGCTCGCAGCTTTCCTCGCCTGGTACAACGCGCTTGCTGGTATTGCCGACAGCAGCAACTCGTTCTTCGTCATCCCGGTCGCTCACTTCCCCTGGTCTGACAAGGGCCGCGAGAGGAGGGGCAAGGTCGACAACAGCGAGGAGAGGATGAAGCAGGAGGTATAAAGATACCGTGAGCATGAAGTGTGAATAGCGGGCGGGATAAAGTGTTTGTACTCTCTGCGTGTACATGTGTTACCGACACAGCGACGTAATGCAATTTTTTTGTCATTCATTGTATAGGGTTATCTGTTTCCGTGAATTCCCTCGAGATCTTTGTTCTAAAACTTGTGTGATATATTCACGGTAAATGCAGCATATCTGAGCTGGAGGATGGGAGTGAAAGCGTAGAATTTGTACATCCATACGTCCGATCCAACAACAACATTAGTGTAAGCACCTTTTATTCTTATCAAGAAGCCATGCGATTGTCAGACTAACAGACTTGCGAAAAATTATTCGAGATAAAGTCCCTACATCTTCGCCGACTTTGTACGTCTGAAGGAAGCAATCGGCCTAGTCCGTCTTTGCCAGGCTGCCGTCCACCTTTACAGGTGACATCTACGTAGTACATCGGAGACCGACCTTTCGACCTACGGTCTCTTTGTTTACACTTCAGTCACTATCGCCTGCAAATTTCTGCATGGCTAGTACGAAGACTCCAATCATATGCTGTAGACTTCCTCGGTTCAGAGATGGACGGGCTCCGCATGATCAGCCGAAGGCATGACCTGCTAACGACACGACGGTTGTTCGTCGAAGATCTCTCCTCTTCGAGTGCGCACTGCGACGAAGAAATGGCTACCGATCAATTGATACAATTCTCCGGCTGCAGTCCCGACATAGATACTCCATCCTTGCGCGATTTCGATTCACCTCATGGATCGGTGCTCCGGAGTCTCGAGGAGCCATCTAGCGTCCCTCGACCAGCGGCGAAGCCTCTGAGCATCTTTGCCAGTGGTAGTTACAGCCTAGTCCGCCCCCAAGCGTTACGTTACTTGGCGGGATGACCTGTCAGTGGCGCCTGGTATGCGTTTGCAGAAAGTGTTTCTGAACTTCATGCCCCTGCGATTTGAAGCGGAGCTAGCAACAGGTTTGCTAGATACGCCGCCCGGATTATTCAATCCACGACGGCTGAGGGACCGGCTGCAGGCCGCTGTTCGGTACGAAAACGTCGACCTCACCAAATCTCACAGCAATCTCACCTGTCAGCGATTGGGTGGAGCTGACGAAAGTAGCAGGGAGGAGTCACCAGTGCCACAGCTGCACGCGAAACAAGATTATTTCGAGGCTAGAATTCGATCCACCGGCAGTAGCAGTCCCTTTCCGCGATGGCAAAATCATGAAATACTCGAATGTTCCACATAGCTGAGTCGCAAGAAGCGATGCTGCTGCGAAGGCGGGAGCTGAAACTCTTATTGTCAAGCTCTGCAACGCTCTCAACAGATGCTCGATTCCGATCCTAGACGGCGGAAGCTCAATTTGGCGCGCCCAGCTATTCCGCATTGCTCTCGAGGATGCCTCTCCGAACGAGGAACCTCTGATGGTTTCCCAGCAAGGAGTGCTGCAGGTTACCAAAACACTGGCACAATCTACATTGCTCACTTCACTTTTGGTAGTTCAGAGACCAACGAGCCCGATGCCCTGATAATCAACTTTTCCCCGAGTCATACGTTGGTGTAGACCCCAATGACATCCCGGATGTCGCCGATGCCTTCCGCTTCTACGATGGCAATACAAGGGATCTTGGCAAGACGTGTATTGTCAAAGGTCGACGGGCCTTGCCACGTACAGTTGCAATTGATAGAGAGCTTCATAGCGGAAAGCCCCGCTCCGCTCACGACACGACAGTCAAGTTTGCGTATTGGATGACAGCGACAATTGCAGACACTGTTGCTACACCTAAGCAGATTCACCAAGGTGAATGCGTCCAAGCGTCTTAAAGATTCGAAGACCCAAGATGGGCAGCTTCATGCATCGCACTAAAATTTTGTCTCTACTCTCTTATGATCACACGGTACATGAGGCTGCTCTATCCCTTATACGTCCCGAGGCTGCGTTGCACCAAATTCGCCTCGAGCCTCCAAAGCACCTGCAGGACAAGAGGTCCGTTTCCGCACCTGCTTCCCGAATTTCGGGAAGCACATAGTCGAAGTCGGCGTCGATGAATACCTCGTGACCGGCTACGAGAGGCTAGCACGATCAGACGAGCTGATATAGTCCAAGGAACATGTGTTGCTGCCAGTTAGTCAATGATGAGGTAGGGCACACAGCGCACATAGACGCATGTGAAGCTCGCGACATGAAGGGATGTGACAGCCACTTCATCAGGCGCAAATATTCTTCTCGACCTTTTCTCCCTCATTTTCTTCTTCATCTTCACTTCATCTTCCACGGCACGGTGCGCTGCCCAATCTATGACTGAGCATCGACCAGATTACATCTCGGATAAATATCGAGCTTCGACACCATCGACACTCCCGGCGCCGTCCAATTGTGTCTTACAAGACACTTGAAAGACGAGAGACTGGATCTACTTGCAGCTGCGACGTCATCACCATCACCATGGCTGCTCAAGACACAGCAACGACCTCGAAGCTTGCAGAGCATTGGGACTTGAAAACTGTCTCGTAAGTACTATCGACATCATGTGGAAGCATCACCTAATGATCACAGCGACAAGTTGAAAGAGACCAAAATCCTCGTCATTCTGAAGGTCAAGGCATATCAAAATGCAATTCACAAAGCTGTACTTGTTCACTACAGTGGCTACTATCGAGCTGCTTTGTGTGGCAGCTTCGCTGAAGCGACCAGCCAAGAAGTCGATCCGATCGATGAACTTTTCTGCACGACCACACTGAAAGGTTTCTTCGCTTGGATCTACTGCGGCGAGCTCAATCTCGACACGGAAAGCGTATCCAATATCGACACTGCCGTGAAGCTGTACGTCTTCGCCGACCGCTACATAATTCCAGCCCTAAAGAACGATATCATAATGTGGATGGACCCGTACTGCAGCTACCCACTCGGCCTACAGATGTCGATCTGTCTCCCTTCCAGAGAAGCTGTGGACTTTGCGTTCAACCATCTCTTACCTTCCGATATTCTCTGCAAGTATCTAATTGACATGTATGCTTGCCACTGGACGCCCTCGATGGATGAATCCTCCGATCTGGATGACTATCCGCCGGTCTTTCGCGAAGGTGTGCTCGGCACCACGGCTCGTTCGTACAAGTAGCTGCAGACCGAGTCCGGAAGGCAAGTCCGCTGCCTCGGAAGCCAGGTCGGCTGCCTCAAATGCTTATCTCTTCAGCATGTTCAGGAATGCAAATTAGGGTTTAGTATGATGGTCTAGCAGCAGCGTGGCAACGCTAGCAGTGACATTCACGCTCAGATCACGCAGGCGTAAGACCTCGGTAATCCTTATCCGAAAGAACGACATAATGCTCATAATGCTGAAATAGACCATTACTGTAGAAAATGGAACTCCTCTGCTGCCGTCACTACTAGTTCTGTTAAAGGACTTCTGGGATATAGGCTTATTCAAGCCTATATACATCCCCATCTGCATCACACTTATCCGTATCACCCTCAATCTCTAGCTGGAGGCCGGTATGGCCCAGTTCGATTCCGACCTTTTATCCCCCACGGATAAGTTAATGAACTGCTGGAGCTCTTGGATTGTGAAGATGGTGGCGGCCATATCTGGCGAGGACCCAACTGTGGCAGGCAAGCGCTGCAGAAGCTTGTTCCCCTCTCACCTAACGTTTTCATCTCCTCTGCGTCTGAGGTCTTGTCTAACAGAAGCTGGTGAGTGCCGCATTGAATGGCCTTGACCGCCAATTCGATAGGACCTCAACTCCCCTCTTCTTCATTCGACTCGACCTCACTGGCATTGGCGATACAGGCGCGGAAGAATGGACGAGCGTAATTCAGTACGTCGCCAATCTGATTATTAGTGAGATCGTAAAGGACATGCTCCACCTCCAGATCAGGCAGGTCGAGTATCTCTGAGGGGCGAGCTACCACACCAACCTCCATCAACTTGTCGAAGCGGTCGAGCTTCAACTCAATCGGGGAGGCCTGAAGAAGCTCTTTGCTAGAAACTAGCTTTCTAGGTTCTTCAAAAGCACATTTGAAGGTCAACGAAAGGCTGACTGGGCAGCGATCTGGAAAGGCCGTAAGACTCGTACCAGACGTTCGAGAAGTATGTCCTTGTAGCGAGAGTGACGTTGGAATTGCGGGGAGAAAGGTCGTAGATGTACGGCGTACTCGATATCATCGACTCTCAATGTGATGGTCGCTGGACTAGCTTCGGTCCTGCCACGGTAATCGTAAGTGCAGTTTTGGTCTAGACATTGGCAAACCCACGAGACAGCCGACAACGCCCATCTCTTCGCCGGTCCTGGCCTTGGTACCATTGCCTGCGAGTGGGCCATATTGAACGTAAGGACGTAGCTCTGCGAGTCTTTGGCGCTTGTTATCGGGTATATGACTCTGTAGAAACGCTCACGATGGATTTCTGACGCGCTATGCTAGCGGGCCTTGGAAACGTGAACGGAGTAGAGAGTTCTTTCTTGGTACGATACGAACAAGTAAGCAGCACAGCATGTAGCTCTCAAAGTGGTAAATGGCGCAACGAAAGAGAAGTGGAAGAAGATGAAGAGTTTTCATACCGAATGCCTTGGCTGCCACATGCCTGTGCTGTCACATGCCTCTCATTTTGCGAAATCACATGTCTCTGCGCTGGCATTGCTCTATACATTTCTCGACTCTACCGTAGTGTGATCTCGCCCTCCCATGCCCCTCTCTCTAGTCCTAGCACATCTACTACATTCTTGAATCGTGGACCACCCCGTTCTTTCCTCTCCAGATACCTCAACAGCTTCTGCCTCTTATGCACCAATAGTCTCAGGTTCCTCTTGTTCATCTTGTCCATCTTGCCCCTGCTGTCCAGGAACTGGCTCAGCGTACGTATCCGCGCTGTCAACACCGCGATCTGCACCTCGCTGCTTCCCGTGTCTGGTCCTGCACGCGGTGTCTTCTCAGGCAGCGCATTCTCTGCGAACTGTGCTGCCAGGAACGTCGCCGCTGGTGCGGGTTTCGGCGGAAGGTGCTCGTCTGTATTGTGCCTGCCAAACGTGGAGATACATCGCTTGATATTGACTCGCAGCCGATCTTTGGACGAAGAGTTGGACATGGAAGTGATGCGCCAAATCGCTTCTTTGGCTGTGACATGGTACCGATTATTAGGGTCGGGGTTCAAGAGGTCAGGCTCCTTCATGATATCCTCGCCGCTTTGGAAGCGGTCGACAATGTCTTCTCTGCCTAGCTTATTGCCGGACCAGATCAAGGAGCGCTGGACGGACTGGCCCAGCTCGGTAGGGTTGAGGTCGAAGTTGCGCTCGTTTGTGGGAGCAGGAAGTTTTGAGTGATCGGCGAGAGGGATCGATGCTGATCGTGTGACTGATGCATCTGGACGTGTTGCTGTGTCGAAGGACTCAGTGAATGGGGTGGGCTTGCCGAGGACAGGGTTCCCAAGAGCATCTTTTCGTTCTTTGGCTAATTGTGTTTGCCTGGAAAGATTTGCTGCCTTTCGTGCTCGCGCCTGCGCAATAGTGTATGGATCTCGAAACTTGCGCCTCTCTGCTTTGGTGGCTGCTGATCGGACGGAGGAAGCTGAAAAGTTTCGGCAGGCATTACAGCTTTGTCTGGAAGTCCGTACTGATGATTCTTAGTAACAAAGCAGTCTCAGGTAGAAGGGCGATGACCTACTGGATAAATCCCCCAGTCGGAGAAGAAAGGCGTCCATGTCTGGGAATTATAGCTGTAGCTTCTTGTTAAAGTCAACTCTCTCCAGACGAAGCTTGCCAGATGTCTTGGCATGCCGTCGCCCTAGAACGCGGCTATACGGTCTCTTCCGCCCGGATTTCGGAGGCACTTTTCGCCGTAAAATTATAGCTTCAAGTCTGTGTCCCACGAAAAGTTGAAGATCAAGTCGCCCTACAACACAGCAGTCACTAACACATCACTGCACATTCACCCAACATGGCTCCAAGTAACCTTCCCGCGATCTTCAATGCGACTTCCGAGGACATTGAGAAGCTCCTCGCAGCACAATGCCACCTCGGGTCCAAGAACCTCCAGGTGCACATGGAGCCGTACCTCTGGAAGACCCGTCCTGACGGAATCAACGTGATTAACATAGGCAAGACATGGTACGCGCAGTCCTGGGAAGAGATTGGGAAAGTCCTAACATATCCATAGGGAGAAGATCGTTCTCGCCGCCCGTATCATCGCTGCCATCGACAACCCCGCTGATGTCTGTGTCATCTCTGCCCGCCCTTACGGCCAGCGTGCTGTCCTCAAGTTCGCTGCACACACCGGTGCTGTCGCCATTGCCGGTCGCTTCACTCCCGGTAACTTCACTAACTATATCACTCGCTCTTTCCGTGAGCCCCGCCTGATCATCGTCACCGATCCTCGTACAGACGCGCAGGCCATCAAGGAGGCTAGCTACGTCAACATTCCAGTCATTGCTCTTGCCGATACCGACTCCCCTACCGAATACGTCGATGTTGCCATTCCCACGAACAACAAGGGTCGTCACGCCATCGGTTTGGTCTGGTGGATGCTTGCCCGTGAGGTCCTCCGCCTCCGTGGCACTCTCGCCAGCCGTGAGGCCGAGTGGGATGTCATGACTGATTTGTACTTCTACCGCGACCCCGAGGCCGAGGAGCAGAAGGACTCTGCCGGTCAGGATGAGAGCGCTGTGCCAGGTGCCGACCAGGTTGGTCCCGGTGCGGTTGAGAGTGGGTTTAACAACGAATGGGAAGTCAGCGGTGGTAACGCGGGTGCTTTCGCTGCTGCGTCTGGCACTGCAGGTGCTGCCGCTGCCAGCAGCTGGGACGCTGAGGGTGCTGACTGGGCTGCCAGCAGCGCTCCAGTCCAGACCGGCAACGAGGGCTGGGCTTCTGAGGCCCCTGGTGAGGCCAACCCAGAGACTCAGTGGTAAAGCAAAAGCCTTCTCAAATTGAGAAGCAGGGGCATCGCCTTTGCCTGAAAATTTCTGTCATTAGTTTGCCTGGTTGCGTTGGACGAAAGAGCACGGCACTGATGAGGGAAAGATACCCAGACGCTGCGATATGCCGATGGGGGAAAGCCCTGTGCTTGCTTCAAGGATGTGCTTGACCGTCATCCATCCAACGACTGCAGGTTCATAGAGAAAAGTCATACAAAAGCCTTGACAAGCTTTCCCCATGTTGAATGCGTCATGCTTGTAACCAATGGTGGGATTATTGTCCAGTAATGATATATACTTGTAAACTAATGCCCAGCCAAGATGCTTATGCAGGAACAGTCCCTGATCCACGACAGAATGCTTCCCCACAAAAATTTCTGGGACGATGTCGGAGCTCCCTGACTCTTGCTCATTGATACTGTTCAAATCGACAAGGACGACAATTGTGCACCAGCGCTCACGAGCACTTCGAGGGTCGAGCACAGCAAATATTCCAGGTGCCGATGGATATGCATCGGTAAGACAGTTGAACACAAAACTCACTTCTTCGCCATGGCTGAGCAAGTCGCTCGAAACCCGACCAAGGTCTCAATCCTAGGTCAGGAATCGATCATTGTCGATTACGGTCTCTGGCAGGACTATGTAGCCCAGGATCTTCTCACGAACATACCATCCTCGAACTATGTCCTCATCACAGACACAACAATTGGCAAAATCTACGCCCCAGTATTCCAAGACAGCTTCGAGCGGCATGTCAAGAAGCTCGACACGAAACCGAACCTCCACACCTTTGAGATTCCACCGGGCGAGAGCTCCAAGTCCAGGTCCACAAAAGCGCAAGTAGAAGATTGGCTTCTCAAGGCAGGATGCGTCAGAGACACAGTAATCATTGCTCTTGGAGGAGGCGTGGTAGGAGACATGATCGGCTTCGTTGCTGCGACATACATGAGGGGAGTCAAGTTTGTGCAGGTTCCCACCACCTTGTTGTCCATGGTGGATTCATCGATCGGCGGCAAGACGGCAGTGGATACGCCACTAGGAAAGAACCTGATCGGCGCATTTTGGCAGCCCCAGAGGATCTACATTGACCTGCAATTCCTAGATACGCTTCCAAACAGAGAAGTAATCAATGGTATGGCAGAAGTTGTGAAAACGGCGGCAATCTGGGATGAGGAAGAATTCGCCTTTCTGGAGCAAAACGCGGACACGTTCATGGAATTACTAGGGAAGGTCAAGCCCGAGAAGGGAAGGTTCCAGGACATCATACCAACGCTGAAAAGGATTGTTCTCGGATCGGCGAGAGTCAAGGCACATGTCGTTTCTGCGGACGAGCGAGAAGGTGGACTGCGAAATCTTCTGAATTTTGGTCACTCCATCGGTCACGCTATGGAAGCCATCCTCACGCCACAGATCTTGCACGGCGAGTGTGTGGCGATTGGTATGGTTAAGGAAGCAGAATTGGCCAGATACCTTGGAGTGCTCGCACCTGGCGCGGTCGCAAGACTTGTCAAGTGCATCACAAGCTATGGCCTACCTACTTCCCTGCAAGATAAGACGGTCAGGAAGCGATCGGCGAACAAGAAATGTCCGGTTGGTGAATTAGTCTCTATCATGGCCGTTGACAAGAAGAACGTGGGACTCACAAAGAAGATTGTCCTGCTATCCGCGATCGGCAAGACACACGAGCCGAAGGCGTCCTCCGTTGCAGACAAGGACATTCGTATCATTCTATCGCATGGCATTCGAGTACATCCTGGCGTAGCAAAGTCACTCAAGATCTCCTGCAGACCACCTGGCTCAAAGAGCATCTCCAATCGAGTTCTCTTGCTTGCAGCACTCGGACAGGGCACATGTCGAATCACTAATCTGCTGCACTCTGACGACACGCAGTATATGCTTACTGCGATCAACAAGCTAGGTGGTGCGACATACTCTTGGGAGGATAACGGCAACACCTTAGTACTGAATGGCAATGGCGGTGCCCTCAAAGCATGTGCCGACGAGCTCTATCTAGGAAATGCAGGCACAGCATCGCGGTTCTTAACAACTGCGGTCACTCTTGCCCAGCCGACAGAGTCCAAGCATACCGTCCTAACAGGTAATGCTAGAATGCAAGAGCGGCCAGCAGGACCTCTCGTCGATGCATTGCGTAAGAATGGGGTCGATATCGAATACCTCGGACAGCCTGGCAGCACGAGCTTACCACTCAAAATTGGAGCTGCCGGTGGATTCGAAGGAGGCGAGATTGAGTTGAACGCAAAGGAGTCCTCACAGTTCGTATCGTCCATCTTAATGTGTGCGCCATATGCTAAGAAACCTGTCACCCTCCGACTCGTGGGTGATAAGGTTATATCTCAACTGTACATCGACATGACTATTGCGATGATGGGTTCATTCGGCGTACACGTTACAAGGTCGAAGACAGAGGCAAATGTCTATCATATTCCAAAGCAAGCATATCAGAATCCAGCTCAGTACGAAGTGGAGAGCGATGCAAGCTCTGCCACGTATCCACTGGCAATCGCCGCCATCACAGGTACTACCTGCACAGTGCCGAACATCGGATCGAGCTCTCTACAGGGAGATGCAAGATTCGCAGTTGACGTGCTCCGGCCGATGGGTTGCCAGGTGGAACAGACCGAGACCTCAACGACTGTGACAGGACCTGCACCAGGCGAGTTGTCGCCATTACCAGATGTTGACATGGAACCAATGACAGATGCATTCTTGACCGCCTCAGTGCTCGCAGCTGTTGCGAAACCAAACAAGAACGGTACTACAACCAGGATTCGTGGAATCGCCAATCAACGAGTGAAAGAATGCAATCGGATTCAAGCTATGGAGGACGAATTGAGAAAGTTCGGCGTTGTGTGTCGGCAGTTTGACGATGGTATCGAGGTCGACGGGCGAGGGCTGGATCTCAGTCAGCCAAAGGAGGCCATCCATTGTTACGACGACCATCGCGTCGCCATGAGCTTCAGCGTGCTTGCCGCAGTGGCGCCTAATGCCACGCTACTAGACGAGCGAGAGTGTGTCGGCAAGACTTGGCCGGGATGGTGGGATCAGCTGCATCAGCTATTCCGGATTCAGCTTGAAGGAGCCGAGGCGCCCAAGCCTGCTATCAACGGTCTCGTCAATGGCGCACATCAAGCAGAACAAGGTCGATCGGTGTACATCATTGGCATGCGTGGTGCAGGGAAGACGACGACTGGTGGTTGGATGTCGAGGATACTTGGCTGGCCCCTAGTGGATCTTGATACGGAGCTTGAGAACAATGTGGGGATGAGCATTCCCGAATTGATCAAGCAGCGGGGCTGGGAAGGTTTTAGGTCCGAGGAACTCGCGTTGTTCAAGAAGATGATACAGGAACGACCACGAGGACATATCTTCGCCACAGGCGGCGGTATAGTAGAGATGCCAGAAGCTCGTGAGCTTCTTATGCAGTACAAACAGAGTGGAGGCCCAGTCATGCTTGTCACCCGAAATATCAAATTAGTGGTGGACTTCCTGAATATCGACAAGAGCAGGCCTGCCTATGTTGACGACATCATGGGAGTCTGGTTGCGACGGAAACCTTGGTACTGGGAGTGCAGTAACTTCCAGTATCATTTCCAAAAAATCGACGTCAAATCCGCACATCGCGTGTCGAGTGTCTTGGATGGCTTCAGCGTCTTCTTGCAGAGCTTGACCGGACAGACGTCAGCACTCCACCGATTGAGACAACAGAAGCACTCTGCCTTTTTGGCGCTAACACTCCCTGAGCTTGGATCATCCGTTAACGAGCTACCTAAGATCACTCTCGGATCTGATGCGATTGAGCTCAGAGCTGATCTGCTTGTCGACCCCGAGAATCCTGCGGGGCCAATATCTTCTGACTTTCTTATCGATCAGATCGCGATTCTCCGGTGGACGACAACGCTGCCAATCATATTCACGCTGCGTACAACATCACAAGGAGGCAAGTTTTCGGAAGCAGACGTCGAGAATGCACAGCGGCTGTACGAAGTAGCTCTCCGTATGGGTTGCGAGTTCATCGATCTCGAGCTCACATCACCACAAGAACTCAAAGATTATGTCCTCTCCCATCGCCGGAACTCCAAAATTATCGCGTCACATCACAACCCTGACGGCTCCTTATCCTGGTCGAATGGCGGTTCTGCTTGGATTCCGCACTACAATTCTGCGCTGCAGTACGGCGATATCGTCAAGCTCGTGGGTTATGCTCACAGCCAGAACGACAACTTTGCACTTTCTGAGTTCGCTGCCTGGGCAAGATCGAGCCACCCATCGATACCCTTGATTGCTCTGAACATGGGTCAACAAGGTAAGCTGTCACGAATACTCAATTCTTTCATGACGCCAGTATCGTCCCCTCACCTGCCTGGTCTTGCTGCGCCCGGTCAGCTCTCTGCTACTGAGATACGACAAGGTCTCACGCTCGTTGGCGAGCTTGAGGCCAAGGATTTCGTGATCTTTGGCAGTCCAATCGCGCACTCTCGCTCACCAGCCATGCACAACACGCTCTTCCGCCAGACCGGTCTCCCTCACCACTACGGCCTCCACGAGACCACTGATGTATCGACTATCAAGTCCATCATCCGCTCGCCTGCTTTCGGCGGGGCCTCTGTCACCATTCCGCTTAAGCTAGACGTCATTCCCTTTCTCGACGCCGTAGATCCTGCTGCAAAGACGATTGGCGCAGTCAACACCATCGTACCATCCCAAACTCCCGATGGTAGCACAATCCTCACAGGCTACAACACCGACTACCTCGGCATGATCCTCTCTCTTTCCCAAGCTGGCAAAGACGGTGCACCCCAGTCCTCAGCTCCAGAAGCTAAGGAGAGCAGCATAGTGGTCGGCGGCGGAGGCACGGCTCGTGCTGCAATTTACGCCTTGCACAAGCTCGACTATACACCTGTATACCTAGTCGGCAGGAACAAGGCGAAGCTGACCGCCTTGGCTGAGAGTTTCGGCAAAGAGCACGAGGTACGCGTACTCTCGACAGAGGAGGAGGCGACGGCTCTGAGCAAGGGTAATGGACCAAGCGTCGCTATTGGAACAATACCAGGTGACTCGCCTGTCGAGGACGGGCTGAAGGGTGTGTTGCAGAAACTGTTTGAGGGCGGCGCGGAAGCAGGACAAGGAACGAAGAGGGATAGAGTCTTGTTGGAGATGGCGTATAAGCCGAGAATGACCCCGCTCATGGAGCTGGCGGAGCAGAAGGGATGGAAGACGGTACCTGGACTGGAGGCGTTGGTCGGGCAGGGCGTGCATCAGGTGAGTTGTTTACAGTCGATGGGTGGGATGTTCACTGACTTTTGCTAGTTCAAGCTTTGGACAGACATTACGCCCGTGTATGAGACGGCGAGGAAGGCGGTCATGGGGGAGGAGACTGGTGTGTAGAAGTACGGTCAGGGCAGAGACTCGGCAACGATCACCTGGAAGTCAGCCTGGCGAATCTAGCTGTGGGTGACGGCTCTTCAAAGCGACAGCGTGGCATGCTGGCGCTTGATAAGATCTCTTAGGGAACATGTAGCTTTTATGACGAGTGATGTCGATACCAGCAGAATCTCTTCGCGACCATCATAAGTAGATCCGGGTGGCTATAAGTCATAGCACAGTACCAGCGCTGGGACACATTCTTCATCACGTCAGAATATTTCTGGTGCGGATTCTTCCTGACAAAAGCTGGTTGTGATTGTAGTGACTGTCACTGCTGACAACGAACGTATGAGCTATCTTACTTTCATAGCCGCGGTGCTGCAGTAGGGCTAAAATTAATATACAGGCTCGGGGATACTACCAGGATTGGCACGCTGGAGAGTGATTTGTCGCAGCTGTATCGTATCGCGAGGCATGACCTGAATCAGAGGACGGAGCAGATTCATCCTACATATAAGGTCTTCACGTGATTAACAGCAGAGGCACGGCAAACCTTGTTTTCCCTCTGACCGCTTTTGGCAGAACGAAGCTATACATGCCAGCAAATTTCCGCACCTTTCTAGCTTCCTCCATCCAAGGTACGTTTCTCAGCCCGGCCCTTTCAACCTGATCAACGACGAAGTGCATCCACGCGCAGACTCCGATCTTGCTAGTGTACAACGCTAGTTGTGGTTGTCATCTTCGCGCAGGTGTATTAACGTCGCAGTCGTGTTGAATTTGGTCACCTTTCCTTCTCTTTCTTTGTCACGGGTGCTAACATTTACCAGTGCACGGGCATTACGCGTATCAGTGAGGATTCGTCCGAGATCGTGTTTTTGCTAGTTGAAAACTATCAACTGACTGCTTCAGTTGGTCTTCGGATCGGCTGGGAATATTTGGAACCTCATATCTGATACCTATTATTGGGAAGCCTTCATTGGCTGGTCTTTACAGACCGCGTCCTCGTGACGATCTCGATCGGTAGCCTTTTCACTGTATCGTCTTTGGCCTGGTCAGAGACGCAGAGAAGAGTTTTGTGGCTTATATTTGGTGAAGGCTCGCGGAAGAGTGCCTATCAGTCATGATACTTCGTGTAAAGCACTGCAGACGTTGCAACAATTTGTATATATGTATGATACAGAAACCAGATGATAGCCACGACTGCCTTTCCGTACTGTCCGTTTATATTGTGATGCTGGCTGAGTCAGCGTTTGGAGATTGAGAAGAATTGTGAAGCTCACGTCTAGGCTTTGCAAGTTCTACGACAGATGAGGCTCTATACACTCGGACCGGCCTTTGGCAGTCCTTCAATTGATGCGCAGTGCAACGCTGCGGTCGCTCTGGTGAAGAACAAGGCAGATCGCACGGCACAAGCATGGGAGCTAGTCTGCGCCGCGGACAGCTTTGACGAGCTGCCATACCTTGAGGATGATGGCTTCAAATATCATGGCTTCAGCGGCATTGCACAACACTTGATATCTGACACGAGCGCCGCGGACCAACTCGCGTAAGACAACGCTCTTCGGTGGTCATCTCAGGAAGCTCACAGTGTACAGCATCGAAGCCTTTATCGAGTCAAATGGGCAAACGCTGGTGGACGTCTCCCTCTATGTATCGTACGAAAACTACGCAGCAAAGACGCGACCGAGCTTCACACGGATCCTACCATGGTACTTCAACTATCTGGTACCTCCAGAGCGACGTGCGGCAGCTCGAAAAAGGACAGAGCATCTTGGCATCACAGGCATTGATATGGACGATGTTCACGAATCTGTCATAGATAAGCCAGAATCCATGTCCATGGCTGAGCGCAAATTCGATGAGGAGACGAAGACAAGAGCAAGGACGTTACTCGGGCGAAGACACACTGTGAAGAGCATGCTAAGACAATCTGCTGCAGCCGGTGCATTTAAGCTGAAGAATCTGGCGAACAACTTTTACGAGCCACTAGCGGAGCTGCTAGAGGGTAAAACATTTTTGGGGGACGACCATGAGCCCTCGCAGGTTGATTGCCTGGCCTATGGCTATCTGTGTCTTCTGCTATATCCCAAAGTGCCTCAGGCGTGGGCCTCTGAGATCATGCGGAAGGAATATCCCGGTCTGGCGCAGTACGTCGACAGGATCAGGGATCAGCTAGGACTTCATGTCAAGGACAGCACAGTCGAAGCAATATTCAAAGACAACTCGAGCACAAGCACCGATCTACCGTGGTCGGCACCGCAGAGACCATCCGTGGTAGGACAGTTGGTATCTTGTGGGCAAGCGCTTCTGCGACAACTACCCATCGTGCCCAAACCATCACCTATCATTTACGAGGAACAGTTATCGTCGCGCTCGAGTATACTGCAACAAATTCTGCCGCACGCAGCTGGAATCTCCCTGGCGTCCATATTTGTTGGAGGATGGCTCCTATACAGGAACGGTATATGGCCTCATGGAGAACAGGTCCAGATATTCGGGAGAAGGCGAATGTCAGACTATGGTGCAGCTGGATCTGCCCTTGCCGTCCTCAGCGGACTTTCATGGGGGCTTAATCCGACAGAAAGCAGGGCTCCTGAGCAGACCGATGCTCCGCAAGCAGTGGTAGACGTGCAAGCCACGGGCTGAACAGTCTGGAGCATGAGTCTCGTTAAGAACCTTGCTCACGTGAAGCCATGACAATCTGGAAAGGCGCAGCTCTGGACGATCATCATACCCCCGGTCGAGCTAAGAAAACGGATAGATAGCCGCGTGGTAGATCCAGACTTTGCTAGGTCTGTTGTCGAGGATATTGGTCTCTGCTTATGACGTAATGCGGAGAAGCCTAAAAATCCTCTTTGTTGCTCGGACAATCAGAGGGAGAGGATGCATTCGCCATGCAAGAAAAGAGCAGCGTTTGCGATTGTTCGCAGTGTAGATTAGCAGAATGAGATATCCACATGCCATGACACGCGTAGGACGGAACCCGTTCAGGGATTCATTGCATGATCTTCAGAAGATCAACAATCAATTCTGTCGTCGTGATGATCATCCGTTGGTTGTGCTTGTCTCCATTTTGTCTCCATTTTGTCTCAGCCGCCAGCCCAAATTCAAATTTCGAAGCCTTTCCGGCCTCTGACGTAAAGGCAGCCCCGACTCCCATCACTATCCGAACACACAAACTCTCCCCTTTGCGCTCATTCACCCATAGATCCTGACAGCCTCCTTAGTACTCTGGTTGCCATACAGCGCACTTGACACATACCCAATCACAACCTCATCATGCACCGAACATACTCTATGCGCTCCTCGCGGGCGCCGACTGCCTCGCAGATCCAAAACCCTCCCCCACCATCCTCTACCACAAAGAGTGGACGTTTCTTCGGCAAGGCCAACATCGGTATGCGCATGAGTGGCTACGAACAAACAGAAAAACCAGCTGACGATTATAGGCCACACCTTCCGTCGCAATGCCGCAGGCGCTTTCGGTCCCGACCTCGCAAAGAAGCTCTCGCAGCTCGTCAAGATGGAGAAGAACGTCATGCGTAGTATGGAGCTTGTCGGACGTGAGCGCATGGAGGTCGCTGTAAGACAAAGATAGTCCCACACAATAGCGCGTTTTCTAACAGGCATAGCAACAACTTTCCATCTGGGGTGAGGCGTGCGACGACGACGTGTCAGACGTCACGGACAAGCTTGGTGTCTTGATCTACGAGATAGGAGAGCTCGAGGATCAGTTCGTTGATCGCTACGACCAATACCGTGTGACCATCAAGAGCATCCGCAACATTGAAGCCTCGGTACAGCCGAGTAGAGATCGTACGTTCATGATTTTGCGCGTTTAAGATAGCTACTAACATGCCCTAGGCAAGCAGAAGATCACCGACCAGATCGCTCAGCTCAAATACAAGGAGCCCAACTCGCCAAAGATTGTCGTTCTCGAGCAGGAACTTGTCCGCGCCGAAGCGGAATCGCTCGTTGCTGAGGCTCAACTGTCCAACATCACTCGCGAGAAGCTGAAGGCTGCCTTCCACTATCAATTCGATGCTCTGCGTGAACACTCCGAGAAGATGGCAATCATCGCCGGATATGGCAAGCACTTGCTCGAGTTGATCGACGACACTCCCGTCACTCCAGGCGAGACCCGTAACGCGTACGATGGGTACGAGGCTAGCAAGGCGTAAGTGGAAAACTATCCATATCACAAAACACCTGACTAAGACGTCATAGCATCATCCAAGACTGCGAGGATGCGCTCACCAACTGGGTCGAGCAGAATGCCGCCGTCTCCAGCAAGCTCTCCACCCGCGCCCGCACCCTATCTCAACGCCGCAAGAACCGCCACACCGGCGAGGCCGTGGACCTCTCGCACCAGGATGCACCTATGGAGGGCAACCGCGAGTCCGGCATGTGGATCCCCGCCTCCCAACACCGTGGCGAAGATGAATACGACGACGAGGACGAAGTCGAGGAGAGCGTCAACGGCGAGACACGCGGTCGCGAGGAGGAGCGTGCTCAGGCTGCATAGGATGTCTTCGCCAGAGCGAGTCACATCGGAGCAGATGGCTTCGGCTCCCCTTCTTCAAAGTCTTGCACATCGATAAAGGGCAAGGAGCGCACGGAATCTTCCGACGAGCAACCGGTCCTTGCCAGGACAAGAGAGCGCAAGGACAGCGAGCAGAGCAATATCAGAAAGTTCTTATACCCTGGTGCCTAGTGGCAGTAGGCACTTTTTATTCGACAACAGATAGCGCAGAAACCCAGATGGAGGGCATGTTCGATCGATTTTCCTTTTTGGGTGGAGGTGCTGTATGATTATACGCGGTCTACGTCTTATGTGGTGGGCTTGGGAGGACAGTGAGGTAGTAATATCCTAATGGTATTGATCTTGTCAATATTTTATATCCGCTCATCCCATTTCCTATGCTTTGCGTCACGTGAACTAAATCATTTTTAATGTAGGCTATAATGTATAGATTTTGCCTTCGCCACTATTCTTCCGGCAAGGTTCGTTCAAATCTCGTGGAAAATAAATTGGGACATTATTAACCCTTTGCAGATGGCCGAGTGGTTATGGTTGGTCCACCCAAGCTTGCTACACAACTGAGCAAATTTCTAACATCATCAAGGCGTGTGACTCAAGCGATAGAGCTTCTTGATGGACAACCATCAGGGCTGCAGGTTTCTCATGGGCTTTGCCCGCGGGGGTTCGAATCCCCCTCTTGTCATTGCTTTTTGCCTCCGCGAAGGCAGTGATCGTGGTGCGATAATACCTTTTTGATCAGTAGATGCTTCGGACGACGACAGACATCATTCCCCACGACTCATCTGCTTCCTCGCGACAACGTGCTCGAGACAGCACGCTTTGCCTGTGACCGATAATGCATCTACTTTTATCATTCGGGTGAGCTTGAAACAGATCTGTAGCCCTTGTGAGTATCCTGCGAGGTCTGCTTTGTTTATTACAGAGACCAAAACTGCCCGAGAGCTTTTCATCTCTATGGACGATACGTGGAAGACTACCTCTTCAGATATAGAGTGGTTGACTTGCGGAGTAGTTGGCATTGTATTCACTTTGGAAATTGCCTTCCGCGTATCTCTCCAGTCATTCGAAAATCCTGTTAGCGTTTTCCTTCATCCTCATCTTGTCGGGTTCGACGAGACGAACAGAAGCGGATCTACCAACGTAGGGGAAGCTGCTGGTATCTGAGGACCCAAGCATCCACAAGTATGACCTCGCTCATGGTACTCGGCCGCTGCATGATGCTGTTCGACTGCAGAAGGTGGAGTTGGCCGCCGCGATGATCGAGCTGGGAGCAGACCCACTACAGCCTGTAGCTCCATGGAAGGAGCTCTGCACATTCGGGTCGTCTCTCATGGCTCACGCCGCTAATGAAGAAGGATGCTGCGCGGCGGCCAAAGGCAGGAGGATTAAAAAGCTTGATCAACTAAGACATATTTGCCTGGCTACCTTCGTAGGAAGTACTGGCCACATGGCCCAGAACTTACTCGCTCCATAGTGGGTCAGAACGCATCTCAGTGGAAGGGGTTGAAGCATAGCTGGAGCACGATCGATCAAGACACGACATTACTCAGATGTGCAGAAGGCGACGGTTAAGAAGTCCTGGGAATAGTGTGGGCGAATGGACGCTTGCAGGCTCTTGTCGTGGTGGTCGTATGATGACAGGCTAGGGTGGAATGGCCACAGTCGAAAGGAAGAAAGATTGTGAAAGGCGATTAGAGCATGAGCGGTTCGAGGTGAATAGAACGAGGGACACGTACGCTGGCAGAGAAGAGTGGGAGGCAAGGCCGTCGTTTGTGTGGTGCTCAAAGAAATCCGCCACAATGTATCTGTGTTTGAATTGTGCTTTGCTATTGCAAATGACTACTGGCTCAGTACGTCGACAGAATCCCTTGAATATGCCCTAATCTCATTCGGCCAATCGCTCCAATCAGCCTGGAACAGCACATTGTCCTGGACCATGTTAGTAGATGAACAATAATTATAGGTGAGATACATACTTGACACGGCGAGCCAAGGCTGGTGTTGTTGACCCAAGTGGGCTCCCAGTAGCTAATGCCCTGGCCGAGACCACCATTTACAGCCTTCACTACATCAAGCATCTTCTTCGTCCAGATCCTTTGGCCCTCGACACTTCTTGGAATTGATTCATCGGCGAGCGGTGCGGTACAAGTGACGGGCCAGTCAGTCTCCACAAGATGGAGGGGAATGCCGTAAGTGTCAGCCATCAAGTTCATCGAAGAAAGCAGATTTTGGGGTGTGGCGGCCAACTGTGATTATCGTTAGCATACAAAGACCTTCAGTCAAGAAGGGAGTCGTACCGAATAGAATGGATAATTAGTTAGCCCTATAATATCGACTTGATCACGAGTGACCTTGCCAGTGGCGAATAAGGCATCGAACCAGTTGCCAAGCATAGGTTGATCGAATCCGTTGTCGATGTGAATCATGACCAGCGGCTTCGTCACACCCGCAGCGACAGCATCGTCTACACCGAGTCTAGCAGAGTTCCAGAGCGTGCCAAAGTCCTGGAACATGGCAACCCTATCCTCCCTTGGCTCGCGAAGGGAGTCGACTCGACCAAGGGGCCAGAGCATACCAGTACGGCACTCATTCCCCAGACTTGCGATCTCGACAGGGACACCACCTTCATGGAATGCTACCAGTGTGTCGCGGACGTAAGTGCGAAGCGTTGACGACAGCGCATTGAGATCATTGGCTGGCCAGGCAGCAGGAGTGATCTGCTTCCCAGGATCCGCCCAGGAGTCGCTGAAGTGGTAGACTATGTAAATCTTGATTCCCTTTGCATGCAGACGTTGTGCAAGGGCCAGTGTGTAAGGCAAGTCATACTGTCCAGGCTCAGGGTTGACCCAAAGTCGCAGGCGGACTGTGTTCATGCCGGAGTACTCCACGAGAATATCCTCGGCGGGACGGGTGATGTTATCCTTTCGGGTATCTTTATAGACAGTATTCGCCTGCTCGCCTATGACCAGCGAGGAGAGGTCGAAGCCTTGGTAGAAGGAGATCTTGGTCTCATTTTGCCGCTTGACCAGTGGGAAGATGGGCCGCTCTATCGTCGCTGCTGCTAGCGCAGTCACAGCAGCCACCGTACCTAGTATGGAGAACCTCATATCGACCAGAGAAAATAGAGTGAGCGAGACCCTCCCTCAGAAGAGATGGACATGGCAATTCATATACGCACATGGTACCTAGCGGATCCGTGGAACAGGGCAGTGGATCCACGAGTCGCCTTCATTGTGACAGAAGCCCTGCCACGGCGGGAAATCTGCAGAAGGAACCAGGGCGCCGCTTGAACCTGCCTGCCAAAGAGCCTTCGGAGCCCTCGTTTCAGGGAAGAGGGAAAGATTTTCGGATCGTGGTCAGAGTTGGGCCAAGTTTGGGTCTTCTTGGCCTGCGGAGTGCAGCGGACAAAATTGAGTTTTGACGAGGAGATCATCATTAGACACGCCACATAAGCGTTGTGGCTGGCTGAAAACGATAAGGACGATTACACTGTTCTGTGTTGCCATTCGGTGGGAGGGAGCAAACATCATATTGACAAAGTGTAACTTCTGGAAGTGTTTGACAGCATGAGGCAAAACGTCCCCCATGTTCCAGCAATGCGGGAGTCAAGCGGTGATTGATTGTAATCTGCAATATGGCTCGTTTCAGATCTGGCTTTATCTCGAGTATTCTGGCTACTCGGTGATCTCTTGGATGTGCGGTTCCACTAGGGTTCCAGCACTTTGGTCTTCCACCAAGTCTCCCCTAAGCCAAGTCTGTAGTCGCAGCATCTTTGGGCCGTCGTGTTACGTGTGTAGCTCTTTGGTGTGGTGCCTTGCATGCCGCTGCCGATTGCACTACTGTAACAACACTGTCGAGGGGGAGGCCATCTCGTTGACCAAACCACGCTGTTTGTGATTGTGTTCCTAATTTTTACGGTGGCCGGCACCACGGAGTAAGATATCTGCCTTAGATGACAGCCTTATGCTGCGGCGCCCTGACCTTGCTGCAACTGAGACTGCAATTGGATGATCTGTAACGCGTCAGATACGGCATGACGATTGGGCAAGTACTAAGCCGTACCTCCATCTTCTTTGCTTCGCTCTTGTCCTGAATAGACTTGATCTGGTCTTCTACACGCTTGATCTCCTTCTCGATGTACTCCAACCGGCAGTCGACAGTACTTTTTGCCTCGACAGTATCCTGCTTAAGAAGTACCGGTCCTACTAGTTTGTAGATGTTGGCGTCATCTTCGAGCTTCGAGAACTCCTGATGATTTTCAGTAGACGCGATGGCGAGTGCGATCACGTGACCCACCTTCTGTACACTCTTGTTCTCTTGCTGTTGAGATTCAAGTTTTTGTCGCGCTGCTACGATGCCTTGCAGTTCTTGTTGCCTGTTAGCTTTGACCATACAATTAGGGCCAATGGCGAGATTTACCGCCTTGCAGATCTTGATACTCATCGGACAGACCTTGCAGCTTCTGCTGCTGTTCTGGAGCAGCCATGCCCACTCAGAGAGGCAGGACAGATGTCACTTTAATACGAGTGTTCGAAGAAAAGAACTCAATTGAACGCTTGAAGTTGAGAAATGGTCGATGACAGCCAATAAGAAAACTTATGTTTAACAATCCTCCATCCGAAGTGGAGATTTGGTGAAGCCAAGATCATCCACTGTCGATCAAAAGCATCAAAATCAGACCACATTCACGACCCGGATGGCCACGCCATGATGCAGAATAATGATATACAAACACTATAGGTACCATCTGAAAGTCAGCCATGTATCAAGCCTCTCATCCTTGACCGTTTAGATCATAACCAAAATCACCTCTCCCATGCCTCTCCTCGCCCTAACCTTCACGCACATCACCACCTCCCCCATCCTCCAACGCTCCTCCCAAATCCTCGCCACCACTGCCAGCACAGCTTATGTTTTCGGCGGTGAGCTCCGACCCCGCGAACCCCGTGACAACGACATCCACACCATCCCCCTCACCCCCTCCTCATCACCCAGCATCCTCTCCCTCTCCCCTACTTCCTCCCCACCCATTCCCCGCGTAGGCACAGCATCCACCCTCTTGAACTCCACGCTGTACATCTTCTCCGGCCGCGGCGGCATAGATATGGCACCCCTCTCCGACGGTCCCGGCACTTTATTCTCTCTGCCCCTGACCTCCTCAACGCCATCCTGGACCCCCGTCACTCCTGCCTCAGCGGACGAAGAAGTGCCAGCAGCCCGCTCCTACCACGTCTTGACGTCCGACGGGAATAGCACCATCTATCTGCACGCAGGCTGTCCCGCTTCCGGCCGACTAGCTGATTTCTGGTCTTTCGATGTCGCGGGCAGGAAGTGGACGAAGCTGCCTGACGCGCCGGGGCCGGCTCGAGGTGGCACAAGTATAGCGTTTGCCGACGGGAAAGTGTGGCGCGCGAATGGCTTCGACGGGACGAAGGAGGTGGGTGGGGCGGTGGATAGCTACGATCCTGTGAAAGGGCAATGGGACACGGTACAGTACGAGGCGGACGGGAAGCAGGGACCAAATGCGAGGAGCGTGGGGTGTCTTTTGCCGCTGAAGGTTGCAGGGAGAGAGGTGCTGGTCACGGCGTTTGGGGAGGGTGAGGCGAGCTCTCTGGGGCATGCAGGGGCGGGAAAGTTCTTTGATGATGTTTGGGCCTTTGATATCGGGGGGGGGGGGAAGTGGTGGGAGGTTGAGCGGAAGGGAAAAACGCCGGAGAGGAGAGGATGGTTTGCTGCTGATGTTGCTGCGGAGGGTATCGGGGTCGTACAGGGTGGTTTGGGGAAGGGGAACGAGAGGTTGGGAGACTTGTGGACCTTCAAGCTGCAGGAGGCCTGAATGATGCTTCGAGGAGCTTCAGAGAGAGACAAGTGAGATGATATGAGGGCACGACGATAATGGTCAGTAAGGATTAGCTCTCGCACGAAAGTGTGATCGTCTTTGTATAAATTTGTGTATCGTCATGCGTCTACGGCTGGGTATCTTATGGCGTGCAAGCCAACTTGTCAAATGCCGTCGAACGCTCCAAGTCCCACTCTTGAGCTTCTATAAAGCAGTGCAGGCGTGGGCTCCGCTGGTCGTTTTTCTTGTAAAACATGGTACCTCCAATGCAGTCATGCAAAAGCAGATCAAGATCATACCTGTATGCTCGTCTCCGCGACATGTCTCTTGTCTCGTAGCCGGTAGCGGCAATCTCATCCTGAACTAGAGCCGGGAGCACCGACACTCTCGCCTGGCTTCTTGCCTTTGCTCGAGGAGTCGACGGGCTGCGCGCCTGGCTGATCGTCGCCGTACAAAGCATTCTCCTCGATGTACTTGACGACAGGTTCAGGCACAAGATATCTAATGCTCATGTCTCTTCGTCGGAACAATCGGATCTTCGTGCTCGAAATATCATTCTGCACCAGCTGCTGGATTACGTAGATGTTGTCCTTCCATCGCTGGAGAGTTGACAGTGCCTCGTCAATATCTGTGCCGCTCCGCTGAGAACTGTCAGTGTAATCACGAGTACCAAAGATGATAAGCTCACCTCAACGATGAATGCACCAAAGTTGGCCAGAATGTAGTCAATGTCCTTCGCTGCCCATACACCCGGCGTGCCCATGGTTTGGACCAGATCTGCGCCGGCTAGAAGAGCAATGCGTGCCTTCTTTGGTCCATTTGGCGTTGCGATACCGCCGCCGACAACATTGATCTCATGATCGAAATGGTCCAGCACCTTGGCTGTCTCCAGGTACTCCTCATGCAGTGCCTCCCACGGGTCTACACTGATCCAGCTGCTCTGCTCGACTGCCAGATTGCACATGTTAATCCGGTGCTCCGCCCTGACCAGACCACTCTTCTTGTATGCGTCTCCTACTGCGGAAAGGTATGCACCACACACCTCGAAGTTCGTGTTGAAGCGCGCGTAGTCGGCCGCCATTTCGAACATGCGCAGATGGAGAAATGTAATCGGAGAGAAAGAACCGCATGCAACGAGGACCAGTGGATCCTTGTTCCCATCGTCCATCCGCCTCTTCAGGCGCTCCGTAGGAAAGACATACGAGTTCATTGTTATGGTGTTGACCGTGTTGAGCGAGGTCTTGCAGAGGATCGAGAGAGTGTGATATGTCGACCGAGCGGGGTCTTTCCGGAACGATGTAAACCTTGTCGGTGACTCAACAAACGAGCAATTGTCTTCTCTGTCGAAGGAGGCAAGCGGTGTCCGATTTGCGCGAAAGTAGTGAGGGAAAGGCGATCGTCGTGAGAGTAGAGTCAGTCTTGAAGAGGTTGGGGCCTGGTAGTGACAGACCCGTCGCAGCGGTCGTCGGCTTTTGCGGATGAGCACCGAAGATGTAGCGATGGTTGACCTTGTCGCCAGAGATTGCGACGAGGTCAAGGAATGTAACAATGTGGTTGTGAACAGATCTGAGATCTGACAGAATTGGAGAAGGTGGTCTAAGTAAGATAGCGAGATCGGCGTGGGGTGACGTGAAGGAGAGGTCGAATAGAGTCTGGCTCTCTCCAAATCATCGACCCGGCAATCAATCGGCTCTTCGCGGGGCTTTCGGAAGAAGGACTTGAGTCAGCAGATTCGTCACGATCACGTGCTTTGAATCAGGGCGTTGCAATCACCTTGATGGACATGGATGCATTTTTTATATCACCAGGATCTTCTGCTTAATTTTCTGATGAAATTCAGAACCGTTTCAGCTCCTCTGTTCACGTATCATATTACAATATCATGCACAACCGGAATGCAGGGAATCCGCCGCAAACGCTTCCCTCCCAATTGAGAAGGAGGGGCATGCGGGGCAAATCATCGACACCAAGACGTCATGTCCTGACTTGCTAGCAACGTGTATGAAGACTAAGTCTCGCGCTTCCTTTTCTCCTTTTTTTATCCAATTGATTCCATGCAAGCACTGAGGGCAAGACTATCGGCTCCATCTGTATCACGAACCAGACAAATTGCGGCACAATTGACCAGATCGTACGCCAGCACACCCAAAATGACGGACCCATCAAAATACAAGTTCAACCACACCATGCTGCGGGTCAAGGACCCAAAGCGATCTGTTGCCTTCTATGAGTTCCTCGGAATGAAGCAGATCAAAAAGATTCCCAACCCTGATGCCAAATTTGATCTCTACTTCCTTGCCTACGACTCTCCCGCATCTGTTTCCTCTGGTCGAGACTGGACTGATCGAGAGGGAATCATTGAGCTCACGCACAACTATGGCACCGAGTCAGACTCCAACTACAAAATCAGCAACGGCAACACTGATCCTCACAAAGGATTCGGCCACGTCTGTGTCTCAGTCGACAATCTGCAAGCCGCCTGCCAACGTCTCGAGGATGAAGGCTACAAGTTTCAGAAGAAGCTAACCGACGGCCGCATGAGGCACATCGCTTTCGTGCTGGATCCAGACGGCTACTGGGTCGAGGTCATCGGACAGAAGCCTCTCGAAGAGACCGAAGGCGTCAAGACCACCGACACCGGAAGCTACAGGATGAACCACACTATGATTCGCGTCAAGGACCCCACAAAGACACTCTCTTTCTACCAAGACATCATGGGTATGCAGCTCAAGAGGACCAGCGAGAACGAAGCTGCCAAATTCAATCTGTATTTCCTCGGCTACGGCTCGCCTGCGCCAGAAAAGACAGCAAATGGCGTCAACCCGGTTGCTGATCAGGAAGGCCTGCTGGAGCTGACCTGGAACTACGGCACAGAGAAGGAAGAAGGTCAAGTCTACCACAATGGCAACGACGAGCCACAAGGCTTCGGTCACATCTGCTTGTCCGTCGATGACCTCGAAAAGGCATGTGAGAGATTCGAGGAGAAGGGTGTCAATTGGAAGAAGCGATTGACAGATGGTCGGATGAAGAACATTGCATTCGTGCTTGACCCTGGTATGCATACACAAAACATAAGAGCAACCTCCTGCTGACTATGGCTAGACAACTACTGGATCGAAATCATCCAGAATGAGAAGCTCAAAACTAGAGCCAATTGGTAAGCAAGCCAGAGCAGCTGTATATAACCTTCCTCATATCAAACGCCAATTTTGCCCCCATGCCATACCATCTTGTTCGCCTCAGCTTCGATACCTCGCTTCGACATAATTCGCTACTTCGACCAAAGAAGCAGGTACATCTCATCCCACTCATCAACACCAGCAGTACCATATAAATCCAAGACCGCCAATTGCTAATCCTATCACCGCCCCAGCCAACAGCCTTGATATGCTTCTTACCCCCTATCCTTTCCCTTTCTTTTTCTGCAGCGCACCGTGATCTCTGCCTCCTATCCTGCATTGCTCGTTCCTGCGTATCCCACCAGCAGAAACCTCAGCATCGCCATGCCTTGCACCGCCAGCCACCAGGGGCCGCTATACACTTCTCGCCGGGGCTAGAGGAATGTTCATGAGCGCTCCGGCCGGGGCGGCATGGCTCCTTGTCCGGGCATGCTTTTGGACGCCACGTCTGCGCACGCTTTCAGTCCATTCTCATTTACTTCCTCCTTGTTTGTGGTGGTCCAATCAACATTGTGAAGCGCCACAACAAAATTTAAAGTATCGAGCGAGGCATTTTGTTGATCTAAGTCAGCTCTCTGGGCATCGTCTGGGGACTCATGACTAGACTTGTAGCTGTCAATTATGCACTGCCAGAGTCGGCGTCGGAGATCACTCTTTCTGTCTGACAGGAGGACCTCAATACCATGGTCTGTGGCATAGCGGCGAAGCTCTTCGCGGTGGAGGTGCGTAAGCTTAGTGTCGTATTCTAAGTATGGTTCGATGGCTGAACGTGTTGCTGCCATGGTGGAAGTAAGCCTGTTTGGGCAGAAGAAAATCAGTGAGGAAGATTCGAGCCATATCTAAGGAAGTGAGGAATTGGATGGAGCGAGGGCATAGTGACTGCTGAAGGGTAAGACAAGAAGGAGGAAGAGATATGTTGAACGAAGGTGATATGCTGACGAGAGGAGGAATATATGTTGCTAGTCCTCGTGCTGAGTTGCTTGCTGATTGACCCTGAGATTCATTGACAGTTGATTGCAGACATGTGTGACTGGAGTCCGCGTTCGTTACAAAATAGTTGTAGTGTCGCAAGTAATCACAGACATGAACTACCACATCATGGCGTACGTCTTACCTCTCATTCCTACTTCATGGTGTATGCTAGCAATGACGCTCGGCGTATTGTTCTCTTGATGCACGGGTGCCACAAACGCTGTGATTTGAAAGACGGAATGGGCAGTAGCATCGCCACGTCCTGGACGACGAGAAATAGCAAGTCGTTCCAAATGTCGGATTTGTCGTCATGCTATTGGCTAAGAAATCCTTTCAGTTCCAATAGCTGCTAGAATATCCAGGACAAATTCATCGTGCTTTGCTGTCTTCGACCATGTCCGCCCAGGATTGCTTATTTGTATCGTCCAAAGGTACCGCCTCGTTCGTACCAATTGACGGCACCTGGTCGCTCGAGCCGTTCCGATGATCTCTCTCTTTGGCTGGAAATGAGAGCTTCGGTGCACTCTCGGACGCGTTCTTTTTCTGATCCGAACTAGTTGGTCCTGCTGGTGCTAGTGCTGGAAATTCTTCAGCCTTTGGTGGGCGCGTGGTACCTTGAGAGTGAGACTTGGCGTCTGCTCTTCCACCTCTCCCGCCCCTACCTCGTCCTCTGCCCCTGTCTTCTCTGTACATGTATTCTCTTCCATCGTCGTTTGCACTGTCAAGCCCTCCTATCCGGTCACGGTCGCCGAGCCGTGTTCCAGCCACACCGCCATGTGCACCACGTCCGTAACCCCTCCTCCTATCAGCAAAGTCCTCTTCGCGTTTATCCGTGTCCCACTCTCGACCTTCCTGCGCTTTCAGCTTCCGCTGCCGATTCTTCTCCCGCTCGCCCATCATCTGTTGGCGATCCCGCCGTTCTTCTTGCCTTCTCTTTGTTGCCTCGTTCTCCCTCTGAGCGAAAGAGTCTGCATCAGCCTGCGCCCGTGCATGTGCAGCCTCCAATGTTGCATTCTTCAATTGTATCGAGCTAATCCTTGCCGCCAGCTCTTCCTCTGTCAACTTTGTCCTTGCGGTACCTCCTGTGGCCGATCTGTCTCCTCGAACAGCCACAGGCTTGGTGAACTTTGGTTCTGTGGGTGCATCGACTGGCGGTTCTGGCGTGACTGTGTCGTCCGGGGTGATCTCCTCTGTTGTGTCCGGAACGCTCTGAGATTCGACTGGAGGCTTTGGTGCGTGTCTCGATTCGCTGAGTGGATTCGGCGCATGTCTAGACTCACCGAGCGGATTGAATGTCGATGGCGGGGTCGACGTAGCTGGCGGCGTTTGCGAATGTTGTACACTGCCGCCTCCACGTCCACGCTCCCGGCCCCGTCCTCGAGTCCCGGCTCCTCGACCACCGCGCTGGGAAGCCTCATGGTGTGAATGCGGTGTGGCTTCAGTCTTCTCTGCTTCTGTGGCCGGTGTAAAATCATCTCCGAACAAGTCATCCTGTGCTCGAGTCTGCATAGACTCCTCTCCGTTTGTGAAGTCATTGAAGAGAGCATCCTGCTGAGCACCTGTCTGAGCGAAGCTATCCATGTTGAAGTATTTCTATACACCAGACCCTAGGCCCAAATGATTGGCTTGTGTTCAATTTCCAAACAAGAAATGTACAATCAATGCTGGCCATATATCAAAGCCTTCTACTTTTGTGCGACCAATCCCAGTAAATATTGTTTTGTCGCCTACATCTATTGTACAGGATTTGGTAGAAGCATGCTCGGGAGTCGGCGTTTGAGAGGGGTGCGGTGCAGCACATTCTGCCAACCATCATGCGGCTCAACAATATCAAATGTTCGTCACTATCAAAGCTATTCCCGATTGATAGATCTACACACCTAGACCTCGCCCAACCATCCGGCCCATCAGTACTCACGCCATACACCAGAAACGCTGGATCCACGCGTACGATGCTGCAGATCTCAAACTTGAAACCCCGCGCTGCTGGTCTTTCCTTCATAAAACTTAGCCGTGGCGCAGTATAGCCCGGCGCATCAAATATGATCAGAGTCAAGGCCTTCAACAAGTTGTTGAGCGAGAATGCAGATGGGAGGCTCATCCGGCGCTGGTTGTGAGTAAATGGAGAAGCGATGCTGATCCAGTACTAATTGACCCAAGCATGACAACACCAAATGGATCACTTCTGGCATACACATCGCCTTCTGACATGAGAGAGCTGCGAGACCAGGTCGCGCTAATTTCGATGACCTGGAAAGAACAGCTTGATCTTCGAGAAGACGATGTCGACGATGAAGACCGTGCAGAGACAGATGACTCTCCCATCCACACGATGACCATGGAATTTGAAAAGAGGAATGTGCTCGTTCGCTATCTTCAACCTAATCTGCTATTGGTGCTGGAAGGCGGTGTCCCACCACGCAAGCCAAGGCCGGTACAGGTCACGACAGAAGGCCCTAACGACCAGAGATATCCACCTGTTGTCGAGGGGGTATCAAGGCCGACTAGAGTTAACGGTTCAGCTCCAACGGATGGCGAAGAAAGCAGAAACGAGCTCCCTGGTAGTCCATCTGGTCTCTCGCAAGCATCGACGACCATGAGTGTCCGCAGGGCAAATAATGTGCTGGATGTCCATCGCCGGAAGCTGGATGCCATGACGACTATCATTCGTTCGGAGCTTGGCAAGATCCAGTTCGACATGCCTTCTGATCCTGATGGACGATACTTTTGAGCTGCAAATGCCCGAACTTCCTCTGCTCCCGGCCATAACTAACAACCTGACATGAGCATGGCTGTTGGCGAGGCATCTCTTCAAAATCTCGGGCAATCATGACCGGACATCTGCTTGAAGCCAAGTCCGAGGCCTCTAATGCAAACATGCAGGCCAACGCAGCCACATGAAACCATTGGTCGATGTTTTACTTCGCCTTGAGTGTGGGGGGGTGGCTCACTCTTCGATGGGCAAACTGCGGGGTAAAGGCGTGGGACAGATGGACACAGCATCAGCACACCATCTTTCGAAGATTTTCTCAAGTAAAAGAACCCTCACGTACCCTTGTAGATTGGAATCCACCGGAACAAATACCGAAACTCTAGCAACCATGCCGCTTGTTATACCCGCCGCCAATGGCACTTCAGCTGCGCGACCAAAAGTTCTAATACCTGAGAAGGTGTCGCCCCACGGATTGGCATTACTGAAGGGCTCTCTGGATGTTCATGAGAAGAGAGGATTATCACCAGGTGATCTATTACAGTGCATTGGCGAGTATGAGGCTCTTATCGTAAGGTCGGAGACAAAAGTCACTGCCGAGGTTCTCGCTGCTGGGAAGCGTTTGAAGGTCGTTGCTCGAGCTGGTGTTGGCGTAGACAATGTCGATGTCAACGCAGCAACCAAGCATGGTATCATCGTTGTCAACTCCCCAGTCGGCAACATCAATGCCGCAGCGGAACACACAGTAGCATGTAGGTCATGCAAACTCAATTTAACGACCATATACTGAATAAATCAGTGCTCATGGCAGTTGCCCGTAATATTGGTCCAGCATATGAAAGCATCAGAGCTGGTAAATGGGAGCGGAGCAAGCTAGTTGGAGTTGAGCTGAAAGGGAAGAATCTGGCCATCATTGGCTTAGGCAAAGGCGAGTCGACTGCGGTATTCGAGGTATCATGTCTGACCGTCTTTAGTCGGACTCACTGTGGCTCGCATCGCCGGAGGGCTGGGAATGAATTTGACTGCATACGATCCGTATGCAAATCCTCAATTAGCAGCCGCTGCATCGGTCACAATCGTACCCACGATGGCAGAGCTCATCAAGGAAGCTGATTTTTTGACTATCCACACGCCGCTGATTGCATCGACCAAGGGTATGATCGGTGCGGCTGAGCTCGCGACCATGAAACCGACAGCACGCATCCTCAACGTTGCTCGCGGCGGCATGATCGACGAAGACGCGCTCATTGCAGCTCTCGACAACAACACTATTGCCGGCGCCGGCCTTGACGTCTTTACTTCCGAGCCTCCAGAAGCAGACTCGTCAGCTTCTCGTGTCATTTCCCATCCTAAGGTCATCGCTACGCCCCACCTCGGCGCCTCAACGGTCGAGGCCCAGGAGAATGTCTCCATAGATGTGTGTACACAAGTCCTCTCCATCATCTCCGGCGCCCTTCCTCGCTCCGCTGTCAACGCGCCCATCATCCTCCCCGAAGAATACCGCACCCTACAACCATTCGTCGCTCTCGCAGAAAACATGGCATCCATCTTCACACAATACATCGCACGCTCCCCGTCCACAACTCGTTCCTCACTAGAGATCATTTACGAAGGCTCCCTCTCCTCCCTCAAAACGACCCAGCCACTCTACGCAGCCACCGTCAAGGGTCTCCTAACCCCCATCTCCACCAAAGAAACGCTCAACATCAACATCGTCAACGCCGAACTGATCGCCAAAGAGCGCGGCATCCGCATCGCAGAAGTACGCAGCCGCGAAACACTCGAAGGCGAAGGCTACAGCGCCCTCATAACTCTCCGCGCCCGCCACCCCCGCACGCCCAGCGGCAGTCGCGCGAGAGGGGACCTGAGTCCGGGTCTCGGCCGAGAGCGGAAAGTCGCAGACGAAGACGCAACGATCAGTGGGTTCGTGAGTAATAACCTGCCGTATATTTCCCGCTTGGGCCGCTTCAGCACGAGTTTCGTTCCGCAGGGCACGCTACTTATGTGCAGAAACTATGACGAGCCGGGGAAGATTGGCGTTGTTGGGGGCAAGCTTGGGAAGGCCGGGGTTAATATTAGGTTTATGTCTGTTGCGCCGTTGGAAGAGGGAGAGGCGGAGGGCAAGGGGAAGGAGGCTTTGATGATTCTTGGGGTGGATAATGTGGTGGAGGAGAGCGTGAGACGAGATTTGGTGGGTGAGGACGGGGTGTTGGAGGCGAGTTTGGTTGTGCTTTAGCTGTTCCTGATAAGAGGGACAGACGGGGCTGGTACGGGGCATTCAACTGCCTGGATTAGATAGGAACTGAATGACAACGATCACCATAATTGTTTGTGTTTGTAGGGTGTATAGTCCATTGGTATAAGAAACTGCCTCGTAATCGTACATTCATATGGATGATGATACATCCAGCCTGCGTTCAGGCTATTCCATTCACGCCGTGAGTTTCGACGCAAGTCGACCAAGTGTTCCTCCTACTCGTCATGTCGCATGCCTCATACGGTCATCAGCAGCGACGCTCATTTGCCCTCGAACTCAAATCTCCCCAAGCCCCTCCCACCTCCACCCTGCAATCCTCCCTCATCATCGCCCAACCTCTCCCTGATGATCCGATCCGCAGCACCGGCCGGATCCCTCGCCACACCATCAATCATCTTCGCATCCCTGACCTCCTTCTCCACCCCTGACGCGCTCGTAGGCGTCATGCTTTCGCCCCTAAACCCCTGGCCTCTCCCCGCCGGACTCCCATAATTACTCAATCGCGCCGGGGTTCTCGCACCCTCGCCAAATGCGACCAGACTCCCCGTTCCCTCATCGCTTATCCCTCCCACAGAGCTCCTATCAAGGTCCATATCATCCCCTCCGTCCTGCTCGTCCAGCATGCCCGTATCCGCTGTCGCCGCGCTCTCGCTCATCTTATCCTCTTCCCCACCCACAGATCCGGACGCCCACGTCGTGCGGCCCCCAACGCTCCCCGTAGCGGACGCAGAGCCCACGGTGCTGCGCTCCCGTACCAAGACCGGGTTGCCATGCGCGTCAAAGTACCCTCCCCCTGTCTGGCCTGAGAAACTCTGCGGTGGCGCGGCTGCCCCTGGGGTCAGGTTCGCGTTGGGCGGTTGGCGTGCTGTAGCAACGCGCTCGAGACCCGCGAGGCGTGAGATGCGGTCGGCGCGCTCGGCCGTCGGGTCTGGTGCGTTGGCGCGGTGGTGGGGGAGTTGGCCTCTGTGGCCGTCTTTAATGGCGACGGTGGAAAGTTCGGACATGGAGGTTGTGGTGGAGTTGGGGGTGCCGCTGAGTTTATTAGAGGGGACGAAGTAAGGTGGGAGTAGGAGAGCTTACGGGATGTCGCTTGGTGTGACGGGGTCCGAGGGCGGTGGGGGAAGGTTTATCAGAGTGGGGTGAGCGGCCGGCATTGTTGTTGCGGTGTCGAAGGTATGGTGTTGGAGGTGTGATTTGGGTCTGAAGGAGTTCGAGGTTTATACTTGGGCAGAGATATCAAGCCGTCGAATCAGGAGAATTGCGACGCAAGGTCTTTGTAACTGAAAAGGAAAGAGGTTGGAGCTCTGTTGTGTAGTGGGTCTGGGAGATGGTATGATCTAGTAGGGGTAATGTCGATCCTTGCGAGCAACTCGGCTGACCAGCTGTCTCTAACGAAATCGTTGTCGAATCTGTTGCCTGGCGACTTGTATCGAGAAGAATTGATGGCAATTGAGCTAGATGGGAAAGACAGAGGTTGAAAATAGCTCGAGGAACTCGAGAAAGGACCCTTGATGATCTTCCTTAACCTGCCAGCGGCTTGTAGCTCCTGTGACACCGCCGACGTCAACTTCGACCAATCACAATGTGCTTAGGGTATTGCTGAACGCGGATCTTTTCTTTCCCGCGTCTGATTATCAACCTCTTCTTCTTCCATACAGCCGTTGATGAGACGATTTCAAAAATATTATGATAGGAAGAGGGTGATCCGTCAATGACGGGCTTGATCACAACTTTACAATTCTGAGGCTGTCGTCGTTGACGGTGGTGGGATCGACGTATCTTTTTGGGAGCGGGGTTTGTTCCGACTGCAAAGTTCGCGCATCAGGAGGATCTACGTACGGAGCATCAAGCAGGTCAGCTAGTGTCGTGTCTATACATGATGACTACAGCTAGAAGAGGAGAGGTGTGGTATAGTGGGGTTCGGTGTATCTGCCCTGATGCCGTAGGTATAACGAAACGCCTTTCATGCTTCTCACTAAACAATTTGGATCACAAACGATTACTCGACGAATTTCTTGACGTCTGAAGGGTGTCAGTGTTTTGCTGCGCTTTGTGAAGTCATTTGTACTCACTCTCCAACCATCTCACATATTCTTGCGTCTCCTTCTGGTCAATGTAGTTCGGGATGAAGACGCCCATACTTTCGTTGATTCCACGCTCCTTCAAGAACTCATCAAAGAGTGCCTGCAAATTCTCGTCGAGCTCGACAAATGGTGGGCCAGTGTAGAGATTGTGCTGCGAGATCTGAGCTTCGGCAGTCTTTCCCTCTATCATTTCCGCCCTTGGATAATAGGCGACGTGCTTGATGTAGAATAGTCCACTCGGGTCGAGTTCGGTCTCGAGGAGGATAGCACCCTTGCCTGGTCGCGACACTTGAACGTCGACCGCCACAATGACCGGTGATTGCGATCCGTATTCGTCATCCTCGAGATCGTCCTCTGGTGCTTGCCTGACCTTTCCATCTTGTGGACCTCCCTGGTTGGCAATACCCTGTCCATCTTCATCGTACATGGCAGCGTCGGCTTCGGCTTCCTCAGCGCTTGTGAGTCCTGCGGTGGAGAATGTAACCTTGATCTGCTCGTCGTTGAAAGTTCGGATCAGGTGGACCTCTTGTGATCCTTCCACATCTTCGAGCTGAAATTCAGAGGCACTGAGGTATTCCTTAATGTCATTTGCGCCCTCGTCCTGCGGTGATTCCTTCTCGTAAACTAGTTCTTGATCGAGCTTCGCAAAGAGTTCCTCGTTGACTTTGTATGTTAGTGAAGTCTAGTTACACTATAGTGGTCCGATACTGACCTTCATATCGTGCCGACGAAGATGAGAAGTAAGCGGTCTGCTTGAGTGTTTGTGCAATGCTGGCTGTCGGCTGCCACGATCTTTGTAAAGCCGGTGATTGGAATGTGCGGATGCTGCTTCGAGCAGACTTGAAGGCGTTTCGAGTGGTAGCTCGTGCCAGAATCCTAGCTGACTGCATTGTGAAGGAAGTGTAGCGTGCTGATTACCGGACGTGGACTTGGGAATGTAAATTGTAGCTATGAAAGGTCCCCAGAAACTTTTGCGACGCTCAAGTTCGTCACTGAATCGGAGCTTGGGCCAAGCTTTTTCCATTTTCCGGCGGCGAGTATTAATTCACCATTCATGCACAGTTGAAGCATATTCTGGCACGCACAAGCGATCCAGGTCTCGTAGTACCTGCTAGCTTACAGAATGAGTGCTCCGGCGCAAGAAGCCAGACAGAAGCCCTCAGCGCTGCGGTCTATCATTGCCGGATCAACCGCAGGAGCTGTAGAAATCGCCATCACATATCCCGCCGAGTTCGCAAAGACCAGATCGCAGCTCAATCGACGACTACAAGCTGGGAAGAAATTGCCATGGCCGCCATTTGGAGCACAGTGGTATGCTGGATGCACGACACTCATCATTGGCAATTCGATCAAAGCTGGTGTCCGGTTCGTGGCATTTGACTCTTACAAGAGTATGCTTGCTGGTCCTGACGGTACTCTGAGCGGTCCAAGTACTGTGCTGGCTGGATTCGGAGCTGGAGCGACAGAGTCATTAGTCGCAGTGACACCATTCGAGAGCATCAAGACACAATTGATCGATGATCGCAAATCAGCGAATCCGAAGATGAAAGGCTTTCTGCACGGGAGCAGACTCATTGCTCAGGAGCAGGGTCTCCGAGGCTTCTTCAAGGGATTCGTCCCGACGACGGCGAGGCAGGCGGCCAACTCGGCAGTCCGCTTTTCTAGTTACACATCATTGAAGCAGATGGCGCAGAGCTATGTGGCGCCCGGAGAAAAGCTCGGAGCCATCAGTACCTTTGGCATCGGAGGTCTGGCTGGAGTGATCACAGTGTGAGTCGATAGGTGCTGAGGATATCAGAAGCTGCAAGCTGATCGTATTAGGTACGCAACCATGCCCATCGACACTGTCAAGACTCGCATGCAATCGATAGAGTCCAAGCACGAATATAGAAACAGCTTCAATTGTGCAGCCAAGATCTTCAGAGAGGAGGGTATCTTGACCTTCTGGTCAGGCGCAGTACCACGACTTGCCCGATTGGTGCTTAGTGGAGGCATCGTTTTCACGATGTGAGTAGGAAATAGCGCTCTACCCGACGATGACTAATGGTGATTACAGGTACGAAAAGACTATGGATTTTCTGGACACGTTGGATCCGAAACGCGAGTTCATATAGCAATAGGCGTCAAAGACCTGTCACGAGGATCGCTGCAACCGCCGAGAGAAACAGGCTCATGGCATTGAACGTGGCGATGTAGAACAGGCGACCCTTCCATCATCTGCTTATCGCGGCAGCATGGAATCCAAACATATCCATGTCGTGGTCATGGATGAAGTCTTGAGCCCCACCACTCGCAAGATGGATACCCAATTCATCCCAGCGTAGATCAGCGGAGGATCGCCGACGGCGCCGACGTAAAACATGCTGCATCGACAGTAAGCAGAGCACACGATGGCGCATGGCTGGATTACGCGTAGACTAGTAGATAGCTGATAAGCCAAAGCCCATATTCACCTGACGTGGAAGATATGTAAAACACCATAAATAGATCATTTTGGAATACTGTAGATAGTGTCGATCCAATTAGCCCTGCCAAGTGTAGAGAATAGCGCTCTTCTTTCGATTCTCCCGAGTCTAATTGCTCTGTTGGTTTCGTTGGGTTTTAGGCAGCCGAAAGTCTAATGAAACAGGACCAGTCAAAGCCATGTGCAAGGTCAAGTCATCCTTCGACTTGTCTTCTCGTCATCAATTCAAGATTTCGGCTTCACGTGTTTGGTTTCTTATATAGCGAGCAAGCTGTGTCTGTCAGCCTTTAAAATTGCACAAACAGCGCATCGCATGCTCCCAGGTCGCAACGAAGCTGAGCCGTGAAGAGCCTCAACGCCAGTGCTCTCGTTTGGTGGGGTTATAGGTGCAAGTTGCCGTGGTTGGAACCTCTGGCGCTGCGTACGATTGTTCCGCAGAGAGCTGTACGATCGCGACAACTTGTCTTTCGACGCTTAGCGACGACGAGATCATAAAGCGCAACCAAAATATAGATTGCGTCTAGCATGCGACGTCAATTGCGTGCGTACAGTTAATAAGGCTGTCGGCAAAGTAATGTACTAAGATCACAACATCAACGACCAAACAAGACACGCAGGAGAACTCAAAGGAGTGTCACTGGACAGTGTCGTCCAGCATCTATATAACACCTAATTCAGCCCTGCTTATATAACAAATCATGTCGGACCCGGCCACACTTGGCTCCCCTACGGCCGCAAGTCAGATCCCCTCACCACCCGCATCGAAAGAAGGTGCAGGTGCACCTCGCATTCGCAGACGCAACCGAGTCATTGCATCTTGTCTGGAATGTCGAAGGAGGAAATTGAAGTGCGACAAGTCAGCACCATGCTCCAATTGCGCAAAGTTCAGGAGGGATTGCCTCTACCTGGCTCCCGCTTTGGACTCGATTTCCCAACAGAAATTGGCCGAGATCAAGGACAAAATGGGCAGTCTAGAGCAAAGTCTTGAGCGAGATGTGGCAAGAAAGGACAGCATCGACAAGATCAAGACCAAGGTCGAGATCGACAGTGACGAAGACGACCTACCGGAATATGAAGACGAGAAGGACTTGGAGCCAACGCCATTTGCCTCTCTCGACAATGTCTACGAAGACGATGCTGACGATGACTTGATGGATCTTGGTGTCCAGCTTGGAAAGATGAGAGTGTCTGAGCGCATTGGCGGCTTCGTACGGCCGAAAATGGCAGAAGAGGCAAGTCATGTGCCAAACCGCGCACCAACAGTGCTAATCCCCTCCAGTTGACCAGTTGGGGCCAGCAAGGAGGTGCAAGAGGGAACGTATCATCAGCACCGCCGTCACAATCCGACCTCCCAGCATCGACACAGAACTGGTTGTTAGCAGATTCACCAGCCATTTATCTTGGACCAGGACCCGATTACCTGCCGCCAGCTTCTGGTTTCTTCTTCCCAAATGCGTCCGGAAACTCATTGCAGGAGATGCTGCCTTCTCGTGCTACCTGCGACAAGCTCTTCGATCAGTACTGGCATGCCGTACATCCGGTCGTCACCATTGTCCACAAGCCTTCCTTCCGCAATCTCTACAGTCTATTCTGGCAGCATGTCATGATCGGCACCGAACCTCCTGCTTCAACGCAAGCAGTCATATTTAGTTGCTTGTTCAATGCAGCTGTCAGTCTTCCCGAGGAGTCGACGCTGCAGGTGTTCGGTGTACCTCGCGTCGTTCTGGTCGAGAAGATCCAGGCGAGCACTGAGAAATGCTTAGCAAAGGCCAACTTTCTTCGAACGACGAAATTGGAGACCATGCAAGCCTTTGTCATGTACCTGGTCAGCTCCAAACTATCGGATTTTGTCAAGCACCACTGACCGAGTAGGTACCCCTCTGTCGTGCTGAAGTATCAAGATCGCACTCTGCTCTCACTGGAACCGCCATTCGCCTCGCCGAATGCATGGGTCTCCATCGCGACGGCACTCATTACGGCTTTTCGGCAGTAGAGACGCATGTCCGTCGCTTGGTCTGGTACCATCTCTGCTTTCTCGACATCAGAACGTGCGAAGCGACTGGACCACGACCTCAGATACATAAAGATGACTTTGATACAAAGTTGCCTTTAAACGTGAACGAAGATAATTTGACCCAGGATCCGCCACCCACCGAGGATCTACCATACTTCACAGACATGACACTCAGCCGAATCCGATTCGAATGCACAGAAGCTCATCGGCAAGTCTGGCTTGACAACCGGAGGATCGATCAGAAGAAGCTCAAGCATACCGTTGCCCTGCACAAAGTTCAGAAATTCAGACAAGACATGGAAACACGGTACATGCCTCTCCTGGCTGGCTCAGACCCTCGTCAAAACCTCGCCATGCACTTCTACAGAATCCTCAGTAGCCGGCTGTTCATAATGCTTCTCCACCGCTTCTTCGCAGGTGCTCGCAATCCTTTACCCGAACGTTTGAAGCGCATGCTCATTGACGCCTGCCTCGCAACCAACGAATTCACAATCTCTTTGGAGACGCGGCCAGAGCTTTCTGCTTGGGCCTGGTACCGTGGCGCCATCTTACAATATCACTCTGCCATGCTACTGATGTTGGAGGCGCACATGAACCCAAACACTGCTGAAGCTCCGCGAATATGGAGATGTCTTGACTACATTTTCGAGTTGCCAAGTACAATGACGGCACAAGAAAAGTCGGGCAGTGTGATCTTTGCATTACGGGACAGACTATCAGTCTATCAATCTATGCGAAAGATGCGAGCATCCAAGACGGCAGACGAAGCCTTCCAAGACGTGCGACAGAGATACGGACAAGGCATGTTCTCGGTACACTCGAAGCCAAGCGTAGATTTCAGCATCCCTATGGCGACCAGCCACATGGATCCTCAACAGTTCAACATGCCCCCCATGAGACCGATGTATACCAACTCCAGCGAATCGGGCAGTCAACAAGAGCAACATACAGGCGGCGCACCGAGTCCGATGGACGGCCAAATGACCGGTAGTGAAGAGATTGATTGGGTAAGTCCTTCCATGTCCGTGCTACCTACAGGAATCTAACACCTCCAGACCGACTGGGACAAGATGTTCCCAGCCGAAGCCTCCGACTTTGGCGCCGTCGAGCTCCCCGACTTTAATCTCGGGAGCTTCACGCCCTACGGCGTGCCCTTCAACCGCCCCAGCACGCACGCAACGCAGCACATGTACTAATGTTCCTACATCTGCACATCACTTCCTCCTCTCAATCTAAATAGCCTCACTCTGCGGCCGCGCCTTGACGTGCGTCATGGTCAACGCACTAGGCCCATCCCTCAACAACCCCACGTTATTCTTGAACGCCTCCGTGTCTCTGAACTTCATGTGCGCGTCTACGCTCTCCCACCCGATAAGCAGCTTGAGTGCTTTTCCCTTGCCGCCCGGCAGTTTCTCGTGCTCCACCTCCTCTTCGCCCCAGCCGTACGCGAATCCGTTGGCGCCTGCCGCGTCCTTTTCCACTGCGGCCTTGAATTGGTCGAGCTTGGTATTAAAGCTCTCGTCCACGGTGGGGAAGTAGGCCGTGACGTGCTCGGTTACTGGCGCGGATAACGCGGTCTTGAGATCAGACTGCGAGGTGAAGTGATAGTGCTGGTATGCCGGTGCGCCGGCGAGGACGGAGCCGAGATGCTTGCCGAGCTCGGCGTACACGGGGTCTTTGGTGAAGTTGATGTGGTCTTGGACTGAGCCCCAGTCTGGTGAGCTGTCAGCATTGAAAGATGATAGCACGCAGGGAGGACATACTAATGAACATGAGGAGCTCCTTGTCATTCTCTACTGTAGCGCCATACCAAGAGTCTTGGAAGCCGGCGGCGGCGGAAATGAGCTTGTAGCCTTCTTGCTGGGCTTTGGCGCTGTCGGATATCCTGTCGTTCGGGTCGAAGGCGGACTTGAGAGGGAGAGCGACGACTTCTGTTGCTACCATTTTGGTATATACTTGTCTATCTCTATCTCTGGGAGCTGAAATGCTTTGTAGTGTATACGCAGTGAAATATATAGGCAACAAGATGGAGGAGCAAGGGTCCACACCTTATATGCCTTCGGAAACCTCGGTATCTAGCAATAAGCTTACTGATGCTGCATCATGTGTCTGGAATCAAGGGTCAAGCATCCTCTGCCAACCTCTTGGCCCGTTCTATGCAGGATGGATACACGTCGCGTAATCTTATGCCTCGGACTCTCTCCCATCGAGCTCGTCCTGAAACTCAATTCCCCGCACTCACCCCACCTACCCCATCTGGACTTGCCGCAACGACGTCACGGTCTAGCAGCAGACAACCTCGAACTTCGCCCTACATTCTGCCTGCCCAGTATTGTCATCTCCCACCGATCACCCTGACCATCACGGTACCGCAACAATGCCAGACCTCGCCTCCCGCCTCCAAACTGCCTCCGCGCCCATCCCAAGCACCTTCTTCTCAACCCTTATAACAGCCAACCACATCCTGCACTCCCAAAACATCGTCGACGGCTACGGCCACGTCTCATCTCGCTCCCCCCAAGACCCCACGATCTTCTATCTCTCCCGCAGTCTCGCACCCGCCCTCGTCTCCTCCCGCTCCGACATCCTGTGCTACCACGTCTCGGACGCCTCCCCGGTCCCCCGCCCCTCCTCCGCCCCATCAAGCGACCCCGACTCCGCCGCTCCCGACCAGAAACATTACCTCGAGCGCTACATCCACTCCGAGATCTACCGACGCTACCCCGAAGTGCAGAGCGTGGTGCACGCGCACAGCGAACCCGTCCTGCCGTTCGGCATCACGTCCGTGCCGCTGCGCCCTACGTTCCACATGGCGGGCGTGATGGGTGGACAGGTGCCGGTGTTCGACATCGAGAAGCATTACCAGAGTGGTGACAGACATGATTTGTTGGTGACGAATCAGCATCTAGGTGGAGCGTTGGCCGCGGGCTTGAGTCCTGATAGTTGGGTGAGTAAGGCGGGGGGGTTCATCAAGAATCTGGCGCTGAGTCAGGTCGGGATGGGCGGGAAGGAGGAGGAGGTGCGGTATCCGGGGAACAGCGTGGTGCTCATGAGAGGGCATGGGTTCACGTGTGTCGGCACCAGTGTGGAGGAGGCGGTTTATAGGGCGATTTACACGGTTGTGAATGCGAGGGTGCAGAGGGATGCGGTGTTGTTGCAGGGGGCGTATAATACGGGCATTGCCGGGGAGAGGGTGACGAAGGTGGGGGAGAAGGGATATCAGGATAAAGATGGAAGCAAGCTGGAGGGTGTCAAGTATCTCAATGACAAGGAGAGTAAAGAGGCATGGGAGAGCAATAAAGGGCAGATCATGAGGCCATGGGGGCTCTGGATAGAGGAAGTGAAGGGGGTAGGGAGGTATAGGAATAAGTACTGGGAGAAGCAAGTCGAGGGTAAGACGGAGACTTGATGAGCCTGATCTTGCAAACCCGACGTGAAGGGATCACAGCACCTGAGACGACGATGAGATGACGGCGCGAACACACGGATCACCTGAAGTAGAACAGTAGATACGCATCTCACGACCTCGGATTCCATATCCGTTGCAATCGCTAATCTAATCAACCCCTTCCAACCAATCATTACTTTCCCCCTTTCCACGGTCCATCATCCCAGTCCACAGTGACATGCATTTGCCTTTCCAGAAACGCCCTCACAGCCTCCTGATGCATCCAGCTCGCCCCCCTCGGCGCGCATGGCTCAAGGTACTACCCAAAGTAAGCCTGCACGGTCTTTTGCGCCTCCGGGCTGAGGCTGCCGAGCAGTTGCCCCGCGTCCAGCTGCGCGGCGGCAATCATGCGTTTCGAGGCCTCGACGATGCGCTGTGCGGTCTGACCTTGCAGAGTTTCTGCCTCGAGGGCTTCGGCGATGAACTTGAAGCATTTGGCTGCGTTTTGCATGACCGCGGGGTTTTGTCTGTACATTGGTCAGCATGTTCGAGCGATTTCAGGAGAGGAGAGGGGAAGACGCACTGGTCCATCAGACTCGCCAGGAAGCTGTACGCAAAAGGTGCAGCTTCCTCGTCATTCACCACCGGTAGTGTGTCGAGCCAGTGCACCACGACCTCTTGCACGTTGCCTACTTTCGCGGAGTTGAAGTGCAAGATCTTGGCAATGGATGCGCAGGCGTTTTCTGTGGCAAAGACGTGGTCGTCTTGCCGCGCGTCGGGACGCTGGCATGCTTGGAAAAGTGCAGGTAGCGCGGCGTTAGCAAAATCGGACCATGCCGCGCCACCCTTTTGCGCTGCAACGCCAGCGCCGTAGGTCGCGGCTTGTCGGTTCGCAGGGACGTCGTCGGACATACCACGCATCAGAGGGCCGATAATCTGTTCATTGTATTTCCATGATTCAGGTCCGCAGAACTCGCAGACGTCGTCCATAATGCAGAGAGCCCATTGGCGTTGAGTGGGGTCATCACTGGAGATGAATTCCTGGAGGAAACGGGCGAGTCGTTCCCAGTGTGAAAGGAAGCTTGTGCCTTGATTCTTGAAAATGGTGTGGAATGCCTTGTTCATATCGCTGAGTAGTGTTTGGTCGTCCTCGATGGCAAATAGTGTTTCTTCTGACGCTTCCTCTCCATCTTCGCGATCCTTGGCCTCTTCTCTCCGCTCCATGACTCGCACTTGGTAATCCTTTAGCACTGATTCTGCAGAGGTGATGAAGAGCGCCATTTGTTCATCTGATAAGCAGCCCTTGCCTGAGACTTCCACAGCCTCGTAGAAACATTGATACATCTCAGCCAAAGTCTCGATCGCTGGTTCGGTCTCGAGCACTTCGAGGACCTTTTCGATCGTACTGCGCCAGAGCTGCTGATACTGCTGGGACTGAATGCCATGCGCTGCTTTGTAGGAGGAGAGAAGTTGAGGCACACACTTGGCGGAGGCTACTCGCACAGGATCGTGGAAGAAGAAAGCAAGCCCGGGAATGGCAACGTTCTCCATGATATCGAGAACGTAGGGTTCAAAGGCGGCTTGGAGGTTTTGGGCATAGATGACAATGAGCTCAATGGCCATGTGCTTGTCGTCGAGCGTTGAAGTCTTGATGCCGATGAATTTGCCCTTGAGGGGTACGAGCTCCCAGCCTTCTTCTTGCTCGATCGCTGCTACATTCTCCTCGTCGTCAAGAAGCTGGATATCGGCCTTGGCCTTGGCAAGAGTGAGAAGTGGCGGCATGACCGCTGGCAGATACGGCACAAAGTCGGACCCCAGTATCCGGCACATCCGGCCCCAGCAGTGAAGGAGGTAGGAAGCCTGAGGGTCGTCATCATCGACGATATTCTGTTGTATCGATCCGAGGAGCTGAACAAGAGCAAGAGCGTCCTGGCCCATCTTCTCCTTTCCGACGGCCAAGGCGATCAAGGTAGCGCATTCCATAGCTTTTGCCCTCAAAAGCCTGTACTCCTTGCTCTGCTCCTCCCGCAAGACATTGAACAGTAGCGGCATGAGTGTATCGTAATATTTGCTAAATCGTGCTTCGGCTGAATCTGCTACAGTCGCGATCGTGCTAAGCGCCTGCTCCTGGACGAAGCGCTTCGAGCTTTGAAGGAGTCCGAGAAGCTGATTGAGGAGGTCGTCAAGGTAGGGGTCAAGAATATCCTTCTCAGCCTCTTCGCAAAAGTTGACCAGCGCAGCTGCAGCGTGAGAGGCCACTCGTGGTTCTGGCGACTGCAAGACAGGGATAAGATTAGTCAAGACTGTTGCGTGATACTTGGTCTGCATCGTTCCTTTGAAGTCTGTGCTCATCTGTCCAAGAGCGTTACAAGCTGCCCATCGGACACGTGGGTGTGGATCCTTTAATGCAGGCACGACCAGATCCAGGACCTTGTCAAGCTCACCCTCCATTAGCTCCTGGCATCCTTCAGAGATTGCTGACATGGCCATAAGCGCAGCGTGACGGTCTCGCCAGGATCCGGAAGCGATCATTCGAGGTAGCCAGTTAAAGGTGGGCGGGAGAATAGCCTGGCCTCCAAGCTTGTTCGCTAATCGGTCCATGGTTTGCTCTCCTGCGACATGGTTTAGGTCGCTCTCGTCAGCGTCAAGCTAGTCCAGTCAATTGAATATCATCGATATGAGTAGAGCTTAACCTACATCTTCCGAAGCATTCCATTCTGCTGCATCATCGTCGTCTGTGCCGACGTCCGTCATCAAAGACAAGCACTGAGTTACCATTTCTGACGTGTATGTAGGGTCCTTCTTGCACATTTGTGGCGCGTAATCTGCAAAAGTAGCCATTAATTCCAGTGCGTTTTGTCGGGCCTGATCCTCAAGCTCCTTGTCCTGGACGACAGTGATGCTGAATGTTACGAGATCATGGAATAGAGGTCGAAACATTTTCGGGGCTGCCTCAGCTAGGTCAATCATGGCTACGAGCGCCTTTGTGAGTTGTTCGGAGTCGCTAGAGGCTTTGAGAGGAGGTAGGATATTTAGAATGTCAGGGATCAGGCCGTAATACTTAGATTGGGCCTTCTTCGTAATCGAGTGGAAGAAAGAGGCAAAAGCGTCCATGGCAGCCAATTGCACCTATTCAGCAGTGAGTTATGAATCCTGCATTTGTGAAGGATCATCCCCACCTCCACGTTAGAGTCCTTGAAGCCCTTCGTGAAGGATCCAAGAACAACTTCTTCGTGTTGCTTCTCTATGATGCCCGGAGTGGTCGCAAATATTCTGAAAGCTGCTTCTCTTTGGCCGGCTTGCTCAGACTGACTTGCCTGGAAGAGGCCGCCCAACAATTCGTTCCAGGTCTCTCGCGATCCATCAGACGCTAGTACTTCACCATCGACGTACTGCCTTGCGACTTCTGCGATCGCATCGCCAATTTTGTGCCTGACACTATCGGTCTGCTCGGTAGCAAGACATTCCAGGAGTCTGCCTCGTATCGTGTCCCTTTCCTCCTTCTTGAGAGTCAAGAACAATTCCTTATTGGCACCTGTCGAATCCTTTGCTGTACGTGTAGATAATCTTCGGAAGAGGACCGCTGAGTATGATCGTGCCTGAAAAAGTGGCTTGTTAGTCACCAGTATCTATGTAATGTATTTAGTGTCGCTTACTCCCAGGTCTTGTGAATTTCTCAACTGCTCGACCAATCCCATGAGCAGGATTTCTGGTCGCTTGCCTACCCATTCTGTCGTGAGTTGCTCTTCGGCCTGCGCTCGTATCGTGTTGTCGGTGGACTGGAGAGCTTGTAGAAGCTGCTCCAGAGCTGTGGCTATCTCGAGAGGGAGGACAGACATTGTGGGGAGACCGCAGGGGGAGCCGAATTCGTAAAAATTATCGGTGTAGCTTTCTGATGAGGCCCATCAGCCTCCAGATCAATATGATCGCTCCGCGGATGAGGTGAGTCTGAGCTGAATATGTTGTCGCGTCCTGGCTTCTTGTGTCCGGTCGTAAATGTGTGGACAGGCTGAAGGAGCGCACACGAAATGTTTTTGGCGGAGGAAAATCTACAGGGTCCACCCGACACCGAACGAGAGACGCGCCGTGGAGAATGCCAAGACACATGTCAGGAACCTCAAGCTTTCCTTTGCCTGCACAGGTTGGACATCCCAATTTCACATTCAGCGTGATCACAGCGTCAATGTCATCGATCCAGTCATCACAATAGAAACGTCACGAGCATAAACGGAACTCAGAAGTCGATCAATAAGGCCCTCGGCCAGATTGCATTGCTGTCGGGACGGTCTGCAGAAAATCAAAGCTGCCTGCTATGGTAAAGCTCGCTAAGCTCGAACGCCAACCCATCCACCATCATCATCCTCATTACGGGCGGCTCGAGAGTGCTGCAAAGTAGGTGTCGTGCTGTGTGTGCTGTGCTGTGCTGCGCTGTGTTAATGTGCGATGGCTGTCGATGTATTCGGTGAATATCATGGAAGCGAGTGGTGATGACCGGTAAGCTGCTTAAAAGGCGACCAAGGCGACACCCATCATGATGGCTCCAACGGCCAAGCCAGACTTGTGGTTGATGGCGGCGGCACCGGCGCTGGGAGATGGCGAGACAGCTCCGGTGGAGGCGGGTGGACTGGTGCCAGTGCTGGTGCGGACAGAATTGGTGGTGGCTGGGACTGAGCTGCTCGAGGCTGAACCACTGCCGGAGGGAGCGGGAGCGCTGCCAGAAGGAGCGGTGCCAGGAGCAGTGCCGGCTGGAGGACTGCCTGCGGGCGGTGTACCTGCGGTAGGGTTACCAGCGGGAGTGGTGTCAGCTGAAGGAGTACCAGCAGATGTGCCGACTGGAGGAGCTGAAGCCGGAGCTGATGGGGTGGAAGCAGGAGGAGCGCTGCCCTCGCTGGACGGGTAGGCCGTAAGGGTGACTGGTGTGGAAGTCACGATAGTGGACCCCTCGCTGGTAACGGTGGTGGGGACGGTGACAACCGAAGTGACCGGAGGAGGGAGGATGACCGGAGTAGTGGCCGGAGGAGGGGTGCAGTATGCGGGGATCTCGGTGACAGTGACGGTTACTGCGAAGAGTCAGTACATTGTCATGGAGCTCGAATTTCGGGTGAAAGCTGACCGTCAGTGGCAGAAACGGCTATGGTCATGTTAGCAGAGCTCGTCAAGCTTGATCATCGATGGACTCACTGGCAATGGCAGTAGCCATGATAGCCGCGATGATGTTCTTGAGTTGCATCTTGATAAGGGTCTATGAATGTCAGTCAAAGTCACCGGCGGTGCAAAAGAGCTCGGAGAACTCACCGGAGAAATATCTGGACCTTGCTGGTGAAGCTCTGGTGGCTGTTGTGAAGATGGGGATGGCAATATGGTATGAATTGCAATGAAAAAAGTCCAGCAGGGAGGATGTGTGAGTGTAATGTGGAATGGGAAAAGGGTGAAGAGAAGTGGAAGAGTTTTTGATCTTGTGGTTGGGAGCTCGAGGGTGCCCGCCGAGCGGGAAGGTGTCGAAGTAGTACAAGGCAAGAACGACCTCAAGTGCTTTTCCCACCACAAATCTGGGAACGTCGCATACACAAATGAAGATACCCTGCTCGGTTCTCTTTCGATATCTCGTCTTGAAACAAGCTCATTGGCATTCATGCGCCACCCGCGCGGATCCCCAGCTGGCGAGGTTACACGTACCAGGATCAAAACGAGCTAATGCAGGTCACTGGCCGTAGTCATCTCAAACATCGGCAGTGAGATCAATATATTGCAGATCACCAGCCACAATCTACAGGCATAGTGAAGCGTGAAAGCACGTGCTAATTCATGCTCGTTGGGTTCTTCCGTGCACGTGATATGGATACCTCGCCTACCGAACGTTGCCGCACTTGCCTCTATATCACCTCGAAATATCTTCGGCAACAGCAAGAGGGGGGGTTTTTTTTTTTTGGGAAGCTGCATCGCAGCGCTCCTGCTCCGATTAGCAGGTAAGATGACGAAGCTCCTCCAGCTCATCAAAACTGGTAAACAGTCTCATTTCTTCTCCTTTATCATCACAGCACACTCGTTAAGCAGTATCCCATCTGTTTGGAACGTCAGCGACCTTCATCTGCATCTCAACCTTCATTCGTTTCAAAGGCATTTGCAGCATCATAGTCCTTTCGATACCATCATCTTCCAGTCATCAACATGGTCGGACATGTGGTGTTATTGGCCCTGGCAGCCGGTCTCGCCATAGCTGCCCCTATTCAGGACCAGGAGCTTGAGAAGCGTCAACTTGGCCTACGTGGGTCTCCTGAATCCAATATTAATCATCATCTGACATTGATCCAGCACAAGTCCTCAATCCGGTGCTCAACCCTGGTGGCGGCGTAGTCTCGACCAGTGCCTTCATCTCAGTGGTCCAGCTGGCTCCCAACGTCTTCACTTCCTTCCGGGTCATCACCCAGCAGTTTGTGGTATGTCAGGCACATCATTTGGAAAAACAGGACTGACATATGTCCAGTACACAGTACCGGCCTCTACAGAGGTTGCTGGTGCTACCGGTGCGGCTGCTGCTGCACCTGCTGCTACCCCAGCTGCAGCTCCAGCAGCGCCAACTCCAGCTCCTGCTGCTGATCCTGGTCTCCTCGGTCTCGGTAGCGCCGTAGGAGGTGTCGTCTCTGCAGTCACGGATGTTCTGCCAGCGACAGTCGTCGCTTCAGTCTCGGCCCCTTTTGTCAATGTGGACGCCACCGTTTGTCTCGGCGTCCTGGTCGATGGGCTTTGTCAGCAGACCACAGTCAACCAAGCTTCTGGTGCCAACACAGCTGCAGGCGCGGGTCTGCTCGGGCTTCCGGTTACGCTGCCAGGCATTGAGATCTCAGCCACTATTGCAGCTGGGGTCGGTCCCAGCGATCTTGGTGTCCCTCTTCCACCCATCGATGTCAATGCTGGTCTATGCTTGGGCATCTTCACCAACGGCGTCTGCTACAATTCCGATCCAGCTGCGATCCCACAACCCACAGCCGCGGGTCCACTTGGTCTCCCAGGTATTGAGCTTTCAGCGTCCCTCTGCATCGGTATTTTCCAGGAAGGTGTTTGCTTCTCCAATGTTAACGCTGCTACCTCAACTTTGGTCAGCCTCGTTGTGACGACTGACCCAGCAGCCGCGGCAGCGATCCCCACCGAAGTCCTTGCCAGCGTCACTGCCATTGCCACGCCCGCAGCTGCTGCTGCCACCGGGGCTGCCGCTATCACTTCTGCTGCAGGAGCTGCCGTCGTATCCGCCGTCGCCGGTGCAGGGAGTGTCTTCACATCCACAACTCTGATCACCATTCCCTTCGAAGAGACAGTTCAAGGCCTGTCCACCATATTTGGTGCCAACGGTGCTGTCTCACAAGTCGTCAACGGAGCCGGCTCTGTTGTATCAGCTGCCACTGGAGTTGCCGGTGGTGCTGGCTCAGTCATCTCCGCTGCTACTGGAGCTGCTGGCAGCATTCTACCCGCGGTCACTTCAGCTGCTGGTTCAGTTGTCTCCGCCGCGACTGAGGCAGTTGGCAGTGTTGGCTCTGGCGTCGTTTCAAATGCTGGTTCGACCATCTCGCAGATCACTAGCGCTGTTGGCTCCGCTGCTACAGCAGCCACCGGAATCGTCGGCGGTGCTGCTTCCGGCGCTGTTTCCGCAGCCACTTCAGCTGTCACCAGCGTTGTCTCTGCTGTTGGCTCTACCGCCACTGGTGCTACTGGTCTTGTCGGCAGTGTTGCATCTCCCATTCTATCTAGTGTTTCGGCCTCCGCTACTGCAACAACAACCTCTGCTGCAGCCTCAGCTGGAACAGGTGCTGGTCCGACACTTGTCTTCGATCCCGCTTTGGCTACAGCCACATCGACTGGTACTGCAGCTACTGCAGGCGCCTCAGCTGCGGCCAATTCTGCTGCCTCGTCTGTTTCAGCAGTCCCAAGCGTCTTCAGCGCCGCGTTGTCTGCACCGAGCTCCGCTCCATCTGCCTCGGCATCCGCCGCCACTGCTGCAGCTGGCACTTCCGCAGGCATTTCTGCAGGTTCAATTGCTACTGGTTCCTCCAGTGTCTTTGATCCTGCCCTTGCCGCCGGGACCGCCACCGGCTTTGCATCGTCGTTCAGCACTGGTACCAGTGCAGTCTCTGCCTCATCCGCTTCCGCGTCTGGCGCCATCGGATCATCCTTCAACATCGGTGCCGCCTCCAGTGCCGCTTTCGGTAGTGCCACTTCATCTTCTGGAGCTTTCTTGTCTGTCAGCAGCTCTAGCTCATTCGTGTCCGTCTCCAACAATGGCAACCTCAATTCCAACAGTGGCACCTCTGGTCAAGGATCCTCGTCATCCGGTTCATCTGGACAGACTGGATCTCAAGCTGGGTCCGGAGCTCAAGTTGCTGGCGCGTCCTCTGCTGTTGGCGGTGTCGCATCTGCATCTCCAGCATCGACCTTTGGTACCTTTGTTTTTGATCCTCTGTCGCCCACTAGTACCATCTCCGTCACCGTCGCACCTGGATCAGGCGGGGTTGCAGTCCCAAGCGGTCGCCTTGCAAACAATGGCTCTTCAGGTCTTCCTGTCGGTATCGTTCCATTTACTGGTGAAGCGACTACCACTTCTCCTCGGGACAGCTCGTTCCCGGCCATGGTCATCGGTGTTGTCGCCGCTCTCATCATGCTTTGATCGAAACTCTACCGCCCCATAACACGCACAGTCCGACAACTTTTCTTCCAACTATACCCGCATCACCGACTAATGAACAGCTGTATCTGGCATGCACCGCTGTTGCCCTCTGGTTGATTGCGGGGTAGGATTTTGTTTGGGCATTAGCATCTTAGCAGGAGCATCTAGCCGGTATGGATAGCATCCAACAGTATCACATGTATGGTAGTCTCAGTTAGCATGAATGACAAAGTCATCCTATATCATAATTGCTCCTCCTCATGGTGAAGTCTACTGATCTTTGATGGAAGAGTCTGATTTAGTGACTGTTGAGGAGTTTCACTGCTGGCGCCGAGCTGGGCGAAGTGCGCCACACTTCAACGTCTACCACCCCTGATGATAATCAAGGTCTACAATCGGTCTCATCATCTGTTGCCTTTGTAATTCTTCTCAAGTTCACCGATCCATCTCAAGCAATATTTAACGGGTCGTCGGGCATTTCAAACGAAAATTTTGGTGATCGCGACGAGATTGTTCGCGCGGGAGCTCTCTGTAGCGTCTCCTCTCAAGCTACCAAGGGACGTGCCGGCGGCAATCGCACACCACTTCTTGACCGGTCCGCATTTCGACCGGTCCAACGAGCATCACGATGCGCCTCAGTTCGCTGACCTCTGCCTCTCTGTACTCTGCTCTCCTCGTCTCCGCCCAAGATGCTCCCCAATCACCGCTCACCCCACCCCTCATTGCGGCCGCCACCCCCAAACGCATCGCCATCATTGGCGCCGGCGCCGCCGGATCCTCTACCGCATACCACCTACGCCGCTTCGCCGCCGAAGCCTCCATACCAATCAACATCACGATCTACGACCGCAACGCCACCGCCGGCGGACGCAGCACCACCATCCAACCATACGACGACCCATCCCAACCGGCCCTTGAACTCGGCGCCAGCATCTTCGTCTCCGTGAACGAGATAATGGTCAACGCCACCCGCGACCTCGGTCTCTCCACGACACGCTTCATGTCCACCCTCAGCCGCTTTGAAGCGCACAACACGCCCGACCTCGGGATCTGGGACGGACAACGCATGGTGCTGCTGCTGCAGAACGAAGGCAGCTGGTGGGACCTCGCGAAACTGGTCTGGCGCTACGGCACAGCGCCGTACAAGACGCTGCAGCTCATGAGGCGAACCGTGGGCAAGTTCCGGCGCATGTACGGTGGGGATATCTTCCCTTTTGCGGATCTCACGGGGACGATTGAGGATGTTGGGTTATTAGATGTGGTCAGTGCCACGGGGAAGGGGTATATGGAGCGTTGGGAGATTAGGGGGGAGTTTGGGCGGGAGGTCGTGCAGGCTTCTACGAGGGTGAATTATGGGATTGGGTTGGCGGAGGTGAGTGGGGTGGTGGCGATGGTTTGTATGGCTACTGATGGGGCGATGAGTGTGGAGGGGGGTAATTGGAGGGTGTTTGAGGGGATGGTGGAGAGGAGTGGTGCCGTGAGGGCGTTGGGGACGGAGGTTAAGGGGGTGAAACAGGTGCAGGGGGGAATGGAGGTCACAGCGAGGGCGACAGGTGGAGGGCGACAGGACGAATGGTCAGAGCTATTTGACGAGGTCGTATTGGCTGGGCCATATCAGTTCGCTGATGTGCTGTTTGAGGGTCTGTCACAGCAACCGGAGAAGGTGCCGTATGTACAGCTTCACGTTACGCTCTTTACGAGTAGACATAGACTCGCGGCCGAGGTATTTGGGTCTGAGAGGGGACAGAAGGCGCCAAGGGCAGTCTTGACTACCACTGCGGACGAGGACGGCAAAAAAGATCCGGGATTCAACTCGATCTCGTTATTGCGAGAAGTCGTCAATCCAGTGACGAAGACACCAGAATTCGCTTACAAGATCTTCACTATGGATCCAGTGAACAGCACGTTCCTAGGCAGGATTCTTGGTCTCGGCCATCTAGAGCCGGATGCGAAGATTAAATCGCAGGACATCAGCTGGATTTACAGGAAGCTGTGGTCAAGCTATCCGTACGAGTATCCTCGAGTGACGTTTGAGGATACGAAGCTGTCCCCACACGTCTGGTATACAGGAGGCATGGATTCCTTCATTAGCACGATGGAGACGAATGCTCTGATGGGAATGAATGTCGCGCAATTAATGGTAAATGAGTTTGTCGATGGAGCACCAGTTGATGAGGACGAAGAAGAAGAGACGGAAATTGAATAAGGACGTTCGATATAGTCACGATGCATTGAACCGGAATACCCTTCCCTGAGGCAACCTGAATTCATCATTAGAGCCTGCACCTCACATGAGGCCCCGGAAGAGCCTGCGCATTTTAGTAGGCATCGGCATAGCCCACGCTCCTGTCCCGACAGGGCCTTGCTGTTCGAAAGCATGGTACGGAAGCATATAAGCGAACAGTTCCCTAGCTTCCTCGTAAGTCTCGTTTGAAGTCCAACCATCTGCGTTCATAATGCCAGTCATGGTTGAATCTCCTCCCTAGCAGCAGACTCGTCGAATCTGTCGACGTATCCATAGTATTGATCTAATTCGGCCTCTGAAAAGCTGATCGGGCACTTCCGCGTGGTGCAGAATGAATCCCAATTCCTAGACTCCTTGTCAGCTTCATTTTACCCGATATCGCTCGACATATACTGACTTGACCGCGCGAATCACCCTCTCCCACAGGTACTCGAGTCCAAAGTCATCGCGGATAGCAAAAGCTGCAAGCAGCTGCAGTCGTTCTGCTTGAGGTGGGTGCAACGACTTGTTGAGTTTGTAGCTGGCTGCTCCGACAGCATCTTTGTATATCCATAAGCATAGCGACTTTTCATTGGTATTACACAGCCGGGCCTTCCCAGCAGGATCAGTAAGGCCTTCGAATTCCGGAGGCAATTTATAGAGAGGATTCCCAGTGTAGTGGATGACGAGGGGTTGCCGAGCTTGGAAAGGCAGTGGCCCGACTGTAGCCCCCTTCCAGCCTGTGATTCCTGTTATCTTTATGCCTGAAACGAAGATGCCGTCTGAGTGAAAGTCATCTGGATGCCACAGACGGGGTGCGAACAATGTGGTATCAGTAGATGAGGTTACCAAGGGCTTCGCCAACCGCTCGAGCTTGCGGAAAACATCGATCCGATCGAAAATGGTCTCAGATGTCCCAGGAGGGATATCTCCAGTCGTTGTCACCTTGCAATGGGCGATATGGTTCTGGGCGACAGCTTTCAGCCATTGATGTGCGGTAGTGACCAAAGTGTCATCAGCGCTGATGCGTTTACCACAGACTTGCGACGTACAAGGTCCACGGTTTGGAGTCCATGCTTGCGGATATTCTAAATCCGCAACTGGCCCAATCACGTACTTGGCAGATCTCCCCGCCACACCGTCCTCTCCCGGAATGTGGCTCAAGGTGGCAGGGGCACGATCTTCAGAATCGGCGGCATCCGCAGTGTAGATGCTTCCGTGCCTACGAAGGTGTCAGCGACATTTCCCGGCTCCCGTGGCTTAAGCATACTCTACGAAGGAGACCGAAGTCATCTTGACCTGGATATCCACCACTTGCTTGATAACATCAGCTTTCTGCGTCGGGTCCAACCCATGCCACACTTTAGCCAAGGGGGTCCCAATAGCTTCGTCCATGACCAGATACTCAGCGCCCACGTCGTTGTTCATTGAGACGTCCCAACAGTTTGGATGTGATGTGGGATATTCAGCTCATTCCTTACCTGAGATTATCAGCAGAAGCCTTTATGGGGCGTGAACCGGCGTATAAAAGCCATGACTGCAGATTCGGATCTGATAGTCGATTCGGGTCTCTCTCGATTCGTATAGGGAATCCGGATAAGGGCTCGTTGTCCATCGTCCATAATGAAACGAAGAGTTCTACTATGATCGCTTTCTATCAATTTCGTCACGTCGACACAACTTCGTGCTCGTTTTTGTTTGGATAATGACAGACTTGAGCAGTTCTAGGTCGAAGTATGTCCGTCGCTCGCGCTTGCGCGACTCTTCGTCCCACAGCCATCTGCTAGAGGTAGGCTTGTGCACCGCGCCGCTCAGCGTGACGGCGGTTTCACTACGGCCACCATTGTACATCTGGGTTTGGAGAAGTCCTGGAAAAGGTCTTCGCAGGATTGCTCTCTTGCAAGTTGGACGGATGGTTGACGCCTGAATTCGACGCATGTTATGAGACTATGCGTGACGAGCTTTTTTTGCAGGAGATAGTTATGAAAGAGGGTGTAATGTATCTGGAGAACAGATGAAGACTAGATAGCCTTGGTGGATCGAAATGCGATCTCAAAATGGAATATAGACTTATAGTTGAATTCTCAGTGTGCGGCGTCGAAGAGAGTTACTTCTTCATAGATGTCAAATTAGCTGACTTCCCGGCAGAATGAAGCTAGATTAACCTCGATTTGTTTTGCTTTGCCAATTGCCCCATACCTACATCTGAAGTTTGGTGGAGCGAAGCAAAAGTATCACGCAGTCGGAAACGTCAAGGCGTTGTAATGATTTGTGGAATGCGAATCAATCGTGGTAGCTACGTCGTAGCTGCATAAATGTCACAAACATTAATATTCGGTGTCGCAGTTACGATGCCAGATAATCTTGTTTGTATGGTAGTATCAATTGAGATGGCAGCGTTGCATGTGCAAGGGTCCTTACAATTGTAGAGCCGCGCGCTTGTGGAAGCCACGACGGCATGACTCGTGAGACGACACTGCCTGACTCGATTGTTTACGTTTGTTTACGCTAAGCGCATTTAGGAACACTGTTATCGATTTGCGATGCGATTCTGCATCGCAATTGCGCTGCAACTTCGACTTGACTAACGCGACAACCCAGTCTTCAGTAGCAACGCTGGTAGTATGTCGGCCGCATCACCAACACGCCCCGTACGGCAGCGAGCCTCGCGACGGAAGATTGTGGACGACTCGGATGAGGAGAACACCGTCATGAGCACACAACACGAGGAAGATGAGGAGGAGGAATTTACACCCGCGACAGTCAAGACACAACGATCACCGCGCCGAAGGACTACTGACGTGGCCACTGCGACACCAAGGGCAACTACCAGGACTCGGCGGGCGCGAATGAGTGAATCAGTAGAGCCGTCTCAAATATTCAGCCCGCCAGAAAGTGTGGTAGTCGAGCCAGAATCTCCTTCGAAGACGGCTCCCAAACGGCGATCAGTGAAGGGAGTGCGAGCGGCAAGGAAGAGTAGAGTCTCTGCGGTGTCAGTGGCCATCACAGAGGATGACGATACGGAAATGACAGACGCGTTGCCTACGCCAGCGCCATCCGAAAAGTCTACCCCGGAACCAGCATTACCAGCGCGACAAAGCTTGCCTTTGTCCGACATCACCGAGACGGCTGTCAATGAGCGTAATGCGGCGAGAGAAGACCAAAGTCTGGTCGGCAAGGAGGATGATGTCGTGGTGAAGGATGAACCGACCGATCTTGAGGCTACTCCGAAGAAGGCGACGCCGCCGCCAGAGATCAAACATGTCAACACCAAGATCACTGTTCTGGAACGACCAATGGATATTGTAGTACGGACTCGTCAAGCAGCGATCCCCACAACACAGGTCTCAGATGATCCCAAGCCAAGGACGGTCATCACATACTTGATCCTCAAAAATTTTAAGTCATACGCCGGACGACAAGAAGTTGGACCTTTCCACGCCTCCTTCTCCTCCGTGGTCGGACCCAACGGATCAGGCAAGTCCAACGTGATCGACTCCCTGCTCTTCGTCTTCGGCTTCCGCGCCAGCAAGATGCGACAAGGCAAGCTCTCTGCGCTTATCCACAACAGTGGGCAGTACCCAGATCTAGATCACTGCGAAGTTGAAGTGCACTTCCAGGAAGTAATGGACCTGCCCAGTGGTGGATCTGAGGTGGTGCCTGACAGCCAGCTGATCATTTCGCGGCGAGCATTCAAGAACAATTCAAGCAACTACTACATCAACGGAAAAACCTCCAATTTCACAACCGTCACAACTCTCCTGAAAGACAAGGGCGTAGATCTGGACCACAAGCGGTTCTTGATCCTGCAAGGCGAGGTAGAAAGCATCGCGCAGATGAAGCCCAAGGCGCTGACGGAGCACGATGATGGTCTACTTGAGTACCTGGAGGACATCATCGGGACGAGCAAATACAAGGCCCCGATTGAGGAATCTGCTACCGAGACTGAAACGCTGAATGAGGTGTGCACCGAAAAGAACGGACGGGTGCAGCATGTTGAGAAGGAGAAGAATGCGCTGGAAGACAAGAAGAATAAGGCACTTGAATTCATTCGGAATGAGAATGAGTTGGCGCTGAAGCAAGCGGCGCTGTATCAGATCTACACTGGCGAGTGTGGAGATAATATTGCAGTGACGGAGGAGGGCATTGCGGAGCTGCAAAAAGAGCTTACGGAGGAGATGGAGAAGCACAAGGGCAATGAGGACGGGATCACGAGATTGGAGAAGGAATACAAGAAAGGGCAGAAGGAATTCGAGAGCATGGAGAGGGACAGCCAGGTGATTCTCAAGGATGCGGCAAAGCTTGACAAGGAGACCGTCAAGTTTGAGGAGAAGAAGAAGTTCCTCACGACGAAGTCGAAGAAGCTGGAGAAAGCGGTCGACGCCAGTAAATTTGGTGTCGCGGAGGCATCGACACTGGTACAGAGAGCGACAGACGACATTGAGCGAAACAAGGGCCTGATCGAGACGCTCGAGGAGGAGATGCAAGCGGAGGAGGCACAACTCAATCAGATTCGAGAGAGTCTAAAAGGCAAGACACAAGGTCTCTCCGACCAGATCGCCGCCAAGCAGAAATTGCTCGAGCCCTGGAGCGCCAAAGTGACAGACAAGCGCAGCGCGATCGCTGTAGCACAGAGCGAGCTCGACATCCTCCGCGAGCGCGAGAACGCCGGTGCTTCTGCCATTGCTGATGTACAAGCCAAGATCGCCTCGCTGCAGGAGACTCAAGGGAGCAAGAACGAGGAACTTCGGTCCACCCATGAGGAGATCGCAATTGCCAAGCAGGAGGTCAAGAAATTGCAGAAAGAGCAGGACAAGCTTTCTGCTCGAGAGCCCGAGCTACGGACGAAGCTTTCTTCTGCTCGTCAAAAGGCCGACGAAGCTCGCGCTAGCCTTTCAGCAACCCAGACACAAGGCAACGTGCTCAACGGTCTAATGCGACTGAAAGAGTCCGGACGCATCGACGGCTTTCATGGCAGACTGGGAAGTCTTGGTACGATCGACGGCAAGTTCGATGTCGCAATCTCTACTGCTTGCCCAGCGCTCGACAATCTGGTTGTTGACAGTGTCGAAGTGGGACAGCAGTGCATCGACCATCTAAGGAAGAACAACCTTGGACGAGCCAATTTCATTCTTCTCGACAGACTGCCAAAGCGAGACCTTAGTGCGATTCAGACGCCGGAAAATGTGCACAGACTATTTGATCTGGTCAAGCCCAAGGACAAAAGATTTGCGCCTGCTTTCTACAGCGTCATGCAGAACACTTTGGTAGCGAAGGATCTGGACCAGGCAAACCGCATCGCGTACGGCGCGCAAAGATGGCGAGTCGTTACCCTCGAAGGCGCACTGATCGACAAGTCCGGAACCATGAGCGGTGGTGGCACCAGAGTTGCGAAAGGCGCCATGTCGAGCAAGCTCGTTGCGGATACATCCAAGGAGCAAGTGCAGAAGCTAGAGGTCGATCGCGACGCGATGGAGAAGGAATTCACTGCTTTGCAGGAGGCCCAACGACAACTCGGGACGTCCATGCGAGCTGCAAATGAACGGATACCTCAACTCGAGACCCAAGCACAGAAGCTGGAGCTGGAACTTGGTAGTCTGGAGCGGAATGTCGCCGACGCCAAGAACCGGATCAAGGAGATCGCTGCTGAGCAGAAGCCTGCTGCTTCTGACAAGGGCCGCATCACTGAACTCGAAAAGAGCATCGCCAAGTCTGAAAAGGAGGTCGAGAAGCTCCAGGCAGAGTCTGCTGGTATCGAAGAGGAGATCAAGGCTTTGCAAGACAAGATCATGGAAGTCGGTGGCGTCAAGCTCCGTAGCCAGAAAGCCAAGGTTGATGGCCTGAAGGAGCAAATCGACAATCGCAACGAAGAGATGAGCGGAGCAGAAGTTGCCAAAGTCAAGGCCACCAATCAGAAGACGAAGCAGGAGAAGATCTTCAACGACTCGACTGCCGAGCTCGAGAAGGTTCAAGAAGAGGCTGAGAAGGTGGGGCGTACGATGCGAGAGCATGCTGCCAACGCGGCCGGAATCAGAAAGCAGGCCGAGGATGCTCACGAGACACTCGAGTCCAAGAAGGACGAGCTGAAGGAGTTGAAAACCGCGCTGGACGAGCAGCAAGCAGAGCTCAACGAGTCACGAGGTGTCGAGATCGAGATGAAGAATAAGATCGAGGAGAATACCAAGATCCTCAAGGACAATCAACAGCGACTCCGACACTGGCAAGACAAGTTGTCCAAGCTCTCGCTGCAGAACATCTCGGACGAGGGCGAAGAGATGGAGCCACAGCCTCTGCCAGAATACTCTCGGGATGAACTGGAAGACATGAGTAAAGATCAGCTCAAGAGCCAGATCGCCAGTCTAGAAGAAGCCACAAGCCAAGCTGTCGAGCTGTCGGTCCTGGCAGACTACCGACGACGAGTGACTGAGCACGCAGCCCGTACTACAGACCTCAACGAGGCCCTCGCATCCCGCGACACGGCAAAGAAGCGACTGGATGACCTCCGTCGACTACGTCTTGAGGGCTTTATGGAAGGCTTTAGCGCCATCTCTCTTCGACTAAAAGAAATGTACCAAATGATTACCATGGGCGGTAACGCTGAGCTCGAGCTTGTCGACTCCCTTGATCCTTTCAGCGAAGGTATTCTCTTCTCTGTCATGCCGCCGAAGAAGTCCTGGAAGAATATCAGTAACTTGTCAGGTGGTGAGAAGACGCTCTCCTCTTTGGCATTGGTGTTTGCGCTTCACCACTACAAGCCTACACCTCTGTACGTGATGGACGAGATTGACGCTGCATTGGACTTCCGGAACGTCAGTATTGTGGCCAGCTACATCAAGGAGAGGACGAAGAACGCTCAGTTCATCGTCATTAGTTTGAGAAACAACATGTTCGAGTTGGCGAGCCGGTTGGTGGGTGTTTACAAGGTCAACCATATGGTAAGTTTGACAATGATCCACATAATAGAACGATAACTGACTTGCTTTCAGACGAAGAGTGTCACTGTAGAGAACAGAGACTACATTACGAATCGAGCATGAGAATGATGATGGTGTTTTCGCATAAATTTGGCGTTTGAGTATGATACCTGGACTTGAACGATACACCGACGCGTCTTACTGTATATATATAAGATCATGCATGACTTGAATCATGCATCAAGAATGTGTCTCTCTTTCCGTGAGTGATGATGTGAAGTCAAGTGCTTTCTTGGCAATGCGGCGAACATGGCGGGGCACGGCTGGCCAGATCTTCCAACACGCAGCGCTAGCCGCAACAACGGTCAACAGTCGTCACATGCTGGACGACCATCTTCTCCTCGGTCAACTTCCAGCATTCACTGCGAGCATCATCCAGCTTCCCACCGATAGCCTTGCGTCCCAGTGCAGATCATACTAACGAACATCTGTCAATTGATGCGAGCTTTGCTGTCAGGCACCAACGACCACACCGCCGCATAACGACACCGAAACACAGAGGCGGGGAAACGCCTCTCATTCTGAAAGATGAGCAACACCGACTTTCTCGGTCGTGCGATCGAGACGGTGAAGAAGGCGATCGAGATGGACACTGCGGGCGACTATGAGAAGGCGTATCAGCAGTACTACCAAGCTTGTATGGAGGTGCCCAGTCCCAGATCAAGGCGATGACTGACCAGACACAGTGGAGCTGTTCATGCTTGCGCTGAAATGTACGACTTATTCCAGGCACTTTGATGAACCAACAGACTAATAGAAACCAGGGGAGAAGAGCGCCAAGTCAAAGGAGATGATTCGAGCCAAGGCGGGAGAATACATGGAGCGGGCAGAGAAGCTGAAGAACCATTTAGCGGATCAAGAGAACGGGAATCGGAAGAAACCTGCAGCGATGGGTGCGAACGGCAAGGCTTCGAATGGTGCAGGCAAGGGAAAGTGAGTGGTGCAGTACATCTGCTTCCATGGCAAAGCTGACACTTTGGCTCAAGGGGAGATGAGGAAGATGGTGACGATCCCGAGTCCAAGAAACTCCGAGGCGCACTCGCAGGCGCCATTCTCTCGGATAAGCCCAACATCAAGTGGGAGGATGTAGCAGGTCTCGATCAGGCAAAAGAAGCATTAAAGGAGGCAGTGATATTACCGATCAAATTCCCACATCTCTTCACTGGCAAGCGACAACCATGGAAAGGTATCCTCCTCTACGGCCCACCCGGTACAGGTAAGAGTTACCTCGCCAAAGCTGTGGCGACAGAAGCGAACAGCACTTTCTTCTCCGTCAGTTCCTCGGATCTGGTCAGCAAATGGATGGGTGAGAGTGAACGGTACTTGCCCTTGTCCCATGTCCACACTATCTCCTCTGACACATCCCAGGTTAGTCAAGCAACTCTTCAACATGGCCCGTGAGAACAAGCCTTCGATCATCTTCATCGACGAAATCGACGCCCTTTGCGGTCCTCGAGGCGAAGGTGAATCTGAAGCCTCACGGCGTATCAAGACCGAGCTGCTTGTACAAATGGACGGTGTAGGCCGCGACAGCAGAGGCGTTCTAATCCTCGGCGCAACGAATATCCCCTGGCAACTCGACGCTGCCATCCGCCGTCGTTTTCAACGAAGAGTACACATTTCGCTGCCTGACATGCCCGCCCGCGTCAAAATGTTCGAACTCGCGGTCGGTACAACGCCGTGCGAGCTCAAGGGCGATGACTTCCGGACGCTAGCGCAGCTGAGCGAAGGATACTCTGGAAGTGATATCAGCATCGCAGTGCAGGACGCGCTCATGCAGCCTGTGCGAAAGATTCAGACTGCGACACATTACAAGAAGGTCAGTCGTCCCATTTCTTTCTCTGTCCTGTATCTCATCTTCACACTCGACACCCTGTCTCCATGCCTCCTAGAGCGCGACTGACGTCTCATAGGTTACAGTAGACGGCGTAGAAAAACTCACGCCCTGTTCGCCAGGCGACCAAGGCGCTACGGAGATGACATGGATGGACGTGGAGACGGAGAAGCTCCTCGAGCCCCCTCTTCAGGTCAGGGATTTCGTAAAGGCGATCAAGGCGAGCAGACCGACTGTCAGTCAAGAGGATCTCAAGCGCAGTGCAGAGTGGACTGCGGAATTTGGTAGTGAGGGTGCTTGATCAATTCTTACGGGTCAGTCATGCGATGGTTCGAAGCACATTTCAGAGCTTGGGATCGAGGGAAGACGAGATCGAGTGGAATGTTGGCCGATGAACGGTGCGGCGACGGCCGATGGTGAGCAGGGCTTCCAATGGGGAAATCGAGGACTATGGATCAGACACTGTGTAGATAGCGAGAGGCGCGGTGGGCATGGAGAGGATGAAGAGTTGTCGAACCGTGGAGAACGGAGGTGCGGCGACGGAAGGAGGAATTCAATCCACCAGGACCAAAGCATCGGAGCCTGGCCAGAGGGCACCAGGCCGAAAGAGCGACAGCACTTTTAGATCTACTTTACGATACAAAGATGAGCGCGCCAAGTTTACAAATCTACCTTGCTTTTCTCGTAGGACTCCCGTATTCAAATGATTCACGCGGTAGCACAGAACCACGACATAGTAGAGGCAAAATCGTGCTGAAGATGATCACTTCGTCTCGCTAAAGCTACAAAGATCATTACTCCCACTCTCACCTCTTCTCCCCTTCCTGTCGGTACTATTGATACTGTGACCCGTCAAATCGGCTCTCAGCCCCATAATCTCCTCGCGTAAGGTACTAATTTCGTTCCGGAGCGACTCACAGCACTGGCACATCATCTCTGTGGTAGTCTGATCATGCGTCCTCTCGATACCGTAGCCAGCAGCATCCACACCATCGCGAAATTCTCTCAATTCGTGCAGGCTTGAATCAAGTGCATTTTGCACATGCATCCCGTCGTGGTTCCCAGGGGTACGTCTCTGCTTGCTATGAGAATCTGAACGTCTCAGCTGCTTATGCAAATGATCAGTGTCGTCAAGTGAAGGGTCTTCCTTATAGTACCTGATGATGCGCAGCGGACTGGGCGTCAGGCCTGACGACATCGAGGTCCAGTCTATCCGGCTCTCCGTACTATTTTCTGTTCGTGGTCGCTCGGGCTTCGTCGGCGTCGCGACGTCAATGGCGGATGCTCGCTTGATAGCGTCCACGATCGCTTCGGTCAGGCCATCGATTTGGCCTTCTGTGAACTTTGATTTGCTTGGGGCGTTCTTCATTGTGGCTTCGGCCTGCGCATTGTCCTGGGACGCGGATGGTCTCTTTCTGGCGTTTGGCAGTCGCTCAACCTTGGATTGCCTGCGCCGTTTGTGCATTGCCATGCCTTCGGATAGGGCAGCCCAATTGGTCTCGCCTTCTTTCTTTGCTGATTGATTTCGCTTCAATGGCTCATATATCGTCCGTCTTGCTTGCTCAGTCGTTGTGCCGCTACTTTCGAATTCTCCAGGGACATGGGTATGTTCATACATCGTCTGTACAGTGGGGTTGTACTTTGATACGAGCCTACCCTCGAAACCAGACGGCCTCACAACCTGCCGGCGGCTATCTTCAGGGACCCGCGGGCGACTGTCTCGCATAAAAGGTGACGGAGAAGTTACCGCGCTTGCTCCTCTCGGACAAAGCTGTCGGATCGCACTTGACGGCGGGCAGAATTGACCATCTCTGTCTACCATGTCACCGGCTTGCCATTCTGAGGGTGTGAAGGTTTCTTCGCTAGTCGTACTCATGGGGAAGTTACCAGGTACCTTGGGAACATCCTCTACGCCAGATTCCTTCTCCAAGTAGCCATCATGTGTTCGCGAACACTCGACCTTGGCCTTAAAATCAGCTGGCGGTGACAATATCTTGGTCGGCTTGCGATCATCTTTCTTCGCAGGTTTGACGCGGTTCAGTCGTTTCGAGCTCTTCCGTTCGGGTGCGGATGGTGTTATCAAGATCTTCGGACCCTTGACGGGCGGCTCGGGAGGCGATCGCAAAGGGGGAGGGACTGGCATCTGCGCGGGATCTGACGGCATGAACGAAGTATACGGGAAGGCTTTCAAGGTTGTCTTCGGTCGATCACGACGGAGAGACTCGAGAAGACCGCCTCCCTTCCGTGTCTGAGGGTAGGTAGGAGCATCGTAGTAGATCGTGGCAGGATTGATGATACCAGGTGCTGGCTTTTTCATGCTGTCTTTGCGAGGAACGTTGGCGAGGTGATCAAACTGAGCAGTCATGTCGATCGTACGGGTGTGTAGCTGGGTCGTTGGCAACGTGCTCGTAACTTTCTCCGTTTCAAATCCAGAGGTAAGCCACTGACCTTCCTCGTCGATCTGGCTGTCTGTAGATATGAAAGTGGTAGAATGCGATTCGACTCCTCTAATCTTTCCCGCGGCCTTGGCTTGACTGCTTCTGCGCAACCCTGATGCCGCGGTGCGATTCATGTAGGCTGTAAAGGACGGTCGTTGTTGGCTGCGTCGTTTTGATTTGGCAGGTGACGGATGAGCGTGTTGTCGAGTCACTGACAGATTCGATCTATTTGCACCAGGTGCTTTGTTCAGCTGTGACTTCACCGCTTGTGGTCTCTGATCTGTGGAAGACGGCCCTCGGCTCTCGGTCAGAAACGAATAGTCGCTGCTACTCGTGATCATGTAATCCGGTGTCACGAGAACCTGCTTGGTTTGTCTGAAACGAGGATACAGCGTACGATCAGTTGTGTTAGGGGTGTTCAAATAGGACAAAGTAAGATTCGGATCAAGCTCAGCGGGCTCGGACGTCAAGGTAGATGTGCTTCGCGAGAAGTCCTCACTTATTGCATCGTCGCTGGCATGCCGCTGAGCAAAGGTGTTACTGGACACTCGTGGTCGCGGCGGTGACCTCATGAGGCTAGTTGCATTATGTTGAGCAGGTACGTCGCTCCTGTCATCTGTTCCCGGAGAGAAGAAATCTGCAAAATCACGACCTTGACCGACCTGGATCCTGGCTGGCTGTTCAGCTGTCGCAGGACTGCGAACGACAGTACCTGCGATATCGTGGTCAAAATCTTCTCCGATCTCTTCCCTACTACTTCTCGTTTCAGGCATGGTAAGCGCAGCCACCACGCCAGAGCTCTTCCTTTTCTCGACTTTGGGTAATTCTGCATAGTCTCTTGCCTTGACCTGGCACGCCGGCGGTTTATTCTCAACCTCTTCCGCAGACTCGGTCATGATCACAGACTCGTGCTTCAGCCTGCGAGGCATCATGTCGAACTCCCTAATCGCAGCTGGTGCAGGCCCCTCCACCCATTCCATACTAATGATAGCTGGAACATCATCGATGAGGAGACTATGTATTTCTCCACCATAGATGTCGTAGAGCATCACTCTGCCGCCGTCGGTACCCACGGCAATAATGCAACTACCTTCGGACTCCTAGTCCATTTGACCAGTCTTCGAAGCAGTCGCATCCGTGTTGACTCTAGATGGTCCGCGCAGCTTTTGGTGCCGCAGAACAGATAGAGACGTTGCATGCGCATGCATATTCCAGGTTTGCAGTATGGCACCACTGCCAGCAAAGTCGACAACATGACATTGTCCATCCCCGCCCACGCTGATAGCTCGCGAGAGGAAGCCAGGCATGAACGCAGCAGAAGTGATACCAACACCACGATCATGGACTAGAGAATTGGAAGGATCATACTCGCTGGAAGTGTAGCTGATTCCAGATCCGATGGAGCTCTTATTGGTTGTCCGATGAAGCCGGCTGAAAACGGCAATCTCGGCAGCCTGCCCTTCCATGTCGAGCGAAGAATTGACGTCCATCCTAACTCCGTTCTTCCTTGCCAGTTTGGTAGCGTTGTACGCAGCAAGTGTCCCGTCCTTGAAGCCAAGCAGGAAGATATCTGGTCGATCGGGATGGAAAGCCGCAGCGACGACCGGCATAGAGCTTGCACTTGGTTCAAGCTTGTGCGCAGGTGTTTCTAGGTTAACGTTTTGGATGTAGGTGACCGGTGGATCCTCGGACGCGCTGATCATGAGCTGAGCGTTGGTGTTGACAGCAAGGACAGTGGGTGGAGATGGATGTTCTTGGCCTGGTCGAGACATTCTTTTCGCGTAGACTGAGTACCACTGGATGGTCCCTGTCAAGGTGGTGCTGAGAAAGAGTGATTTAGCATCCGTCGTGTACTCAAGCAATCGTGAATGTCCTTCTGGGTTGCTCAAACCCCAGCTCTCTTCTCTGCTCCTCTTGCAGTCATGTAGTACCACAACTTGGCTATTAGCTACTGCAAGAGTCTGACTTCCATCTTTGCTTGCTTTCGCTGCAAGGATTCCTTGTCTCGATGAATTGAAGATCTTGTTGACTCCTCGGTTGTCCCAAGCATATATCGCGCCAGGCGTGGTGATCAGTAGGTGGCTGTTCTGAGGTATTTGGTACTTGAGCCGTCTCTGACTTGACGTGCGACGTTCCGAGGGCGCGGTATTGAAATTGGTGTGTGAGGAACGAGGCCTTGCAGAGGCAGGCATTGCTGAGATGCAAAGTAAATATGCTGGTCAAGAATTGTACATGGACGCTCTGAGGAATAGTATTGCATTTGCAGCCCAGTCAAGTGGGTTGCAGGAAGTCCAAAATCTGAACGAACAAGTGAAAAAGACCCGGCGGCCTGGGTCTAACGAGCGCACTTGCCACGAGAATCAGCTGACTGCCGCCGAGGCAGATCAGCGATATGCAAACGAGCGTTTCCATTCTGATACAAGCATACAGACTACAATCAAAAACGCCAAAAAGTAGGTGCTTCTCATCATTCTCCTCTCTGTAAACTGTCATCTTTGCTAACCTCAACTGATACCTTCACCTCTTGCTCCATGGTCGTGGCAGTCTCTGCAAGCTACTGGAATGACATTCTTGCTCGATGGTGCTCTCCTGCTCGGCATCCCTCCGAACGCGCTGTGTCAATGTCGACTATCTGACGTGGCCATCCGAAACGCCATATGATAGTCCTTCGGAATTTTGCTTGACTTCATCCGTTTGCTTCTAGGCATTGTAGGGGCGCGGCTTTTGAGGCTAGTTGTCTGGACGACTAGGCATGCGCAATAGCGTTGAAAACATCAAAGTTGTGTTGTATTGGCTCATCCGAGACTCTCGATTCATCATGTAGGCATCCAAAGACCTCTTCCACCACGAGCTCCTCCACGTGCAGGTGAGGGTCTGGCGAACGAGTCGGGGTCAATGGGCCCCGACAGCTGCTGTTGGGTCGAGACACCACGGCCTCGAGCTGCAGCACCCCCACGGCCGCGATTCTGAGTGCGTGAGACATTCCTAGGTGTACCACCGTTGAGTCCTCCCCTTGATGTGCGAGGAGTCCGGCCGACATTCATGTTCGCGCGGATTTGTGGAGGCGATTTGGTGAGAGCAGCCGGCCCTTTCGGTGCACGTTTGAGCAAAATCTCGTCCTCATCATCGCTGATGGTGCCATCCTTTTCAGTCACAGGCTCGACAGGCTTAGCAGCATGGCGACTAGCTGGCCTCTGATTTGAGTTGGTGTGATCACCTGAGCGATTGCGATTATGATTCGGCGTCGCGATGTTTGTGTCTTTTTGCTGAATTGCCTGTCGGTTACGTGCATCCTGACTTTCACGGGCAATGACGTAACGAATTTCAGACAGCGTCTTGCTTCGAATACCAAATCTCTGAGCATGCCTCCGGAGGGCTGAGTTGTCCGAGAGAAAGATGAACGAGTCCAGAGCCTCCACCGGATTGCTCTCCTGATGGACGCGCCAGAGTATGTAGTTGATGAGCGGGCGAATACTGGAGGGCGTCTCATCTGACATCTTGTCCTCGGTGAAGGATCCATTGTTGAATGCCAAGCTAGCTTTGGTCTTCGGTGGGCTCACCGGCGGCGACAGCGGGCTGGCGGAGCGGGCGCTCTGGAGGGACGGGACTGTAGACTCACTTGTAAAAGACTCGTTAGAGCTGAAAGACTGACCATTGTCGTCCATGCCATTTTGTAAGCCAACCTTGTCCGTCTTGCTCGCGATCTGTTCAGCGTGCCCACTTTCCACTAGAAAGTCGTCCTCGGAGAAGAGAGTTTTTGGCTGAGCGAACTTTTCGACTTCAGCCCAAGTCTCGAACTGCTCAAAACCTCCTTGCAGGGTGACTAGGTCGGGGTACTTGGATGTCGCATCATCCAACCATTGAAGCGCTTCGCCAGCATCGCTCGCCGCTCTGCCTTTGCCTTCCTTCACACGAGAGGTGTGATTGAGCGCTGTACAAGAGGTTAATAACATTGTCCAGGCCGCTTACAATCTCAGTAGACGAACCGAACAGAGGTACAAACAGCCTGATGCGACTAGCCGCTATCCATTTGGGAATACCATCTCTGGTGCTCTTCTTCGCCCCTTGGATGAGTGCTGTGTCATCGACTATACAGTTGAAGACCTTGCGCACAATGTTGCCTTGCTCTTGCGCCTGGCGGAGGCCATTACCTCGAGATCTGGGTCGAGGTTCATTCACATCCATGGTACTACCAACTCATACGTTCTGACGGGAGAGATGTCAGTGAGGTTCTGGTAGTTCAGATATAGAATAGATTGCTCATCCGGCGATGTAGAGCGATCGAGCACATGTTCGGTACCGAACGACCGGGACCGCCAGGGCTGACACTGGTATGTCATACCTTCGTATTGTGGTAGTGAAGCGTCTTGAAGACGAACCGGTATTGTATCAATTATCCTGGTAGTCCGAAATTCAAGGCATGATCTCTCAAGCTAGTCTTATTTCATGTCGAACGTGAAGTTGATTGTAGCAATTGCAACGGTGCGGCCGTGCATAGCGGCAGGCTGGAGACCGCGATGGAGGTGGTAGTTCTCCGATGTGGAATGCGTCACTACTAACACGCGCTGATGACTCTCCTGCACGACGCGAAGAGTTCACCACCGGAAAGTGATTTCGTAAACCTGTAGAGAGGCAAAGATGGGATTGAATCAACAATGACGCTGATTCTCCACGAGGTGGGTGGGATGATCTCGCCAAGACCGCGGATATCGGAGTTACTCCTTCGGGGCGAGGGGCGGCATGTGAAAGGTCGATTGAATAACAAAGTAGTTGTCATCACACTTGGGCAAATTTCTTGAGTAACATGGGCCGAACAGTGCTGATCACAGGGGCAGCGTCTGGACTTGGCCTTGGATTTCTACGGCGCTATTCTAGAGAAGATCCTGCCAACCAGGTCAATGGGATAGATATTCATGCTCTGCCAAAGGACGAGGCACAAGACAACATCCATTTCTTCCAGGCTGATGTGACCTCTGAGACGTCGCTGGCCAGTCTCTCGTCTTCGGTCAACAACACTCCTATCGACCTGGTGATACACGCCGCTGGCATCCGAGGACTGGTACCGCAAAGCGAGCAGCAAAACCATGGAGATGTTGCTGCCTGTGAGACGATGGAAGTCATGACGGCAGAAACCATGCAGAAGACATTCATTGTCAACTCCATCGGCACCTTCAACATCATCAAGACGTTTCTGCCCAATCTCCGCAGCAGTCCGAATGGTAAGGTCATTGTGATCTCCAGTCGCATGGGTAGTATATTCCAGAACACCTCCGGCAGCGCTTATGCATATCGAGCCTCCAAAGCTGCGCAGAATGCCATCGTCAAGAGCTTCAGCATCGATGTGCCAGAAGTAGCATTTGTTCTTTGCCATCCAGGTCGAGTAGAGACGGGGATAGTGAAGTGGAAGGAAGAGGGCGCCATCAGCGTCGAGGAAAGTGTCGATGGTCTATTGCCTTTGATCGAGAGGTGGGACAAAAGTGACAGCGGGAAGTTTCATGATCGATTCGGCGCGCCAATCCAGTGGTAGATAGTTCACAGCGTTCACCCTTTTGCCATCACACCTTGGAGATGTCTCAGTCGCTCCGTATAGATCTCAATATCTGCCTCCATCCTCTGCACGACGTCTTCTGGCTCTTCCGCGATCTTGTCTTTACCGCCTTTCTTCTTCGCCTCCGCACCTTCCACTTTCAACATCAGCCCCTCAGTAGTAGTTTCCGATCCAGACTCCGTCCATGATGGCGCTTGTGCTATGCTGGCTTGTGATACCTGCCATGCGCTGCTGAGACTGTGCGCAGACTTAACTGTTTTCCCGTCGCCTGCGATGTCAAGGAGGAGCAAGCGGTGGTTTGGGTCTTCGCCATCGGTGTGCAAGCTGTCAATGATGGATGAAGTGAGTGTGTCAGGATCGTCGTCGGAGAAGATGTAATGCACCACAGGGTGGAGGTGTTCACCTGTTTGAGTGTCTTCCACCAGTGTGAAGAAAGGTCGAAAGTTGGCTGGCGGAAGCAACTGTCCTTCCGGCGCACTTTGGTAGCCGTTGGCGACCTGTGTTTCGACGACGGCGCTATCGCGTTCTCCTTGGCCCAGATCAGATTCTTGCAGAGCCACAGGCTGCTGTCCGAGCGCGTCAGACGACATTGTCGTCCTTGTTGGTGAAGATGATATGTGAATCCGGAATGGGCGTGAGAGAGGTACCCCGCCAGAGCCGCAAACGAGTGCCTTGGCACTTCCGAGCTGAAGCCAGGAGGGATGCGCTGTATTTGCTTCACGACAAGACGACAGAATCCCACATATGAATGATCAAAATGATCTCTAGCTGTCAGGTCTCCGTCATGGACTGTTCGACAGCCGCAGAGCTGGCGTTGGCGGTGCTGGCCTTGCCGGAATCTAGCGATTTTTCTTCGAACACTTGTCGGCACATTGGACACTTGCCTTGACTCGATTCCTGCTGAATCCAAGCTTCCAGACAGTGCTTGTGGAACGAATGAGCACAGATTCCAGAGATAATAGGACAGTCGTCGCCGGGAAACCTGCACTTAGGACAAGTACCGTCGAACTGAACCCGGCAAATACCGCAAAGGTCGTCCTCGGGAAGATCCCACCGCCAAGCAGCTACCGCGTGATATGAGAGAATCTTCACCTTCATCAGAAAGTAACGTGGCGATTATTAGCGCTGTCTGCGAATGCTTATGGGTATGTCAGATTGAAAGTAAACAGATCTTCATTGTTAAGCGCGCGTCAATCGCGTCTTCCCGAACTCGGAGCTTTCTCGCCTTTCTCATCAAAGCTCGTGCAGATCTTCCCCGCATATCATGAGCTCGACTTCGGAAATAATCTTAACACTCTTCCACCTCATCCCCCAGGCATTGGCTTCCCTCGACACTTCATGAATACCGCTTGAGGACTGACAAGATGCTGAAAGCAATTCCACGTCCATTACATACCTTCTCCTCACCCTTGCGAACCACTAACGCCCTCCTCTCCGTTCGCAAGATGTCCGGCTGCCCTCTCACAACCTCCCTCGTCTCTCCCAGCACCGCACACTCCGCCCTCCGCGCCTCACCCTCCTCGCTCATCCCCATCTCAGCAGCCTGGTTCCTCCCCACCTCCCCGATCACAGGCCGAAAATCGTTTCTCAAAACGCACCTCCGCAACTCACGATTCTTCGACCTCGACGCCCTCTCCGACCCCACCTCTCCGTACCCACATATGCTCCCCACGGCAATCGACTTCTCCGCGCACATCTCAGCCCTCGGCATCAATAGCACCGACAACCTACTAATCTACGACGCCGCAGAATCAGGCCTCTTCTCCGCGCCACGCGTAGCCTGGACCTTCCGCGTCTTCGGCCACAAAGGCGGAGTACATGTGCTCAACAACTTCAAAACATGGGTGGAGGAAGGACTACCGACAGAGAGCGGTGAAGAGCAGGTCTTTGAGCGCCAGCGTTACGAAGCGACGGGGCCCGAGAAGAGCATGATAGCCGATTTTGAAAAGGTGAGGGATATTGCGAGGAAGAATTTCTGGGAGGGAGAGAACGCGGCTGGGCCGCTGGTCGTGGATGCGCGGAGTAGAGGGCGTTGGGCGGGGACGGATCCGGAGCCGAGGAAGGGTTTGAGTAGCGGGCATGTGCCTGGGAGTGTCAATCTGCCGTTCACGGAGGTGTTGGATGCGCAGGGTCGGCTGAAAAGTGGGGAGGAGCTGAGGAGATTGTTCGAGGAGAGGGGCTTGAGCGGTGACAGGGAGGTGGTGACGAGTTGTGGGACGGGCGTGACGGCTAGTGTGGTTGAGCTTGCCCTCAGGGAGGCAGGGCTGGCGGAAGGCAAGAGGAGAGTGTACGATGGGAGCTGGACAGAGTATGCTCAGCGAGCAGCAGGATTACAAGGACTGATCGAGAAGAGCGAGTAAGACGCTCTACCATTTTTCATTTGCTGCGCTTCAGCGGACAGGTATTATCATAGCTACCAAGATACGAAATTATACGATAACGTTCAGGAGATACATTGCCGTTGCAGTATGCGAAAAGTGAGTCGCGTCATGAATCACTGTCCTAGGTATTGGCCTTGGCCTGGAGTATAGGCCATCCTCCACATCGCTCTAGAGCCTCCTCCAAATGCATTCTGGGTGGACGGGAGGTCGCGCCTGGTCTTCGGCGCATCAGCAGGTGCTCCCTCGACCGGCTTCTCTCCCTCCGGCTTAGGCGGCTCACCCACTAGTGGTGCGGTCCCATTACCTCCAGCTGGGGATGAGGCATCGATGACACTGTACAGCGCCTCCAACGGGATCATGCCATCTTCGGGACCCTGACCTTTCAAAATACCATTGCAGAAGTCCTCGCTCTGCTTCTTGCCCTCCTCAGGGCTGATAGGAGTAGGAGGCTCCGCTGATAAGGCGCTGTTATCCACTGGTGGCATGTACTCTGCCTCGATGTCGAAGCCTTCAACCTTGAATTCCTCGCCCGGACCGGCTTTGAATTCCTTCTGCGAAAAGCCGATGTACCCTTCCTGGCTGTCCTTGTTCGTATCTTGGAAGAGATAGTATGCTGGCTCTTGCATTTCAGGGAATGCGGAAACGTAGCTGAAGACCATCTGGCTGTCGTCGTCGAACGTGATGTCGAAACCGTCGCTCATAGAACCGGTAACACCAGATGCCATGTGGAAGCCTTTGACCTCCTTACCATCAGGCGTCTGGATGGTAACGTTAATGTTGGAAACGGAATTGTAGCCGTCGATGTTGCGGCCGCTGAGCTCGGTGATCTTGTAGGTCTGCTTATCCTTGCCGTTGGGCGCCTTCTTGTCTTCGTCGCCGGGCATCTTCATCATGATCATCGGCTTGAATAGCTCGTTGGTCGGAGCAGGGTCTTGACGCTTGCGGTGTGGGGAACGTTTGGTGGGAGACGGGGCATTGCGCTTGGTGTACTTGGGGAGGATGGCCGGTCCATGGGGGTGCAAAAGGCCACGACTTAGATCCGAGTTTTGGACATCAGAAGGACCTTGCGAGAGGGGAGTCGCGGATGTGAGTGCGGCGAAGCCGGCGATATAAGCAATGGTAGTCCTCATGATGTAATGGTACTGGCCTGCAGTAGATGGGAATGTAGATCACGTTGGAAAAGTCAGATGGTGAAGTGGATGATTTCTTACCATGTACTGGATCGAGCAGTCATATATGATTTTCACAGGCATATGTGATCACACGCACGTACAGTCACGCCTTGATTATGAGCTGGAGGATTGTGTGTAGGACGGATGTCATTCCTCGAGTACTGATGTTTGAAGGCCGTTCACATTCTGCTGCATGGGTCAAGCGAGTTTCGCACCAGATATTGGCATACGTATGCTGACGGAAAATACATCGAGGCGGTAATAGAATGTCCGCTGCGGTCCTTCTGGATTGGAGTCCGAGCCAGGAGCAGAAAATGGCTGTGCGTCCAAGCTAGATGGTTGGTAAGCCACCTGTGGATCAGGATCGTGAACGCCGTGAGGCCAAGCGCAGAGCAATTTTTGGATGTATGCGAACGCGATTGATGAGGGTGGAGGAGGAGAGGTAGAGGAGGCGTTGGCACATGTGGCCTCCTTGGCAGGCGACCGCTGACACTGACCCTTTAACACTCACGGTAGGCCTGAACAAGGCCTCACGCCTACCTGCAACATGCTCGCAAAGTTAAATGAATTATCGTTATGTGTCCCTTAGACGAGCTATCAGAATCTGGGATGTTCGTCGCTTGCCACTCACGTGACTGTGCTGAGAGGTTTCCATGATCAAAGATTCGCATCATATCTCTCACGTTATTGACAGAATTCATTTTGTATCATCAAATGATTGTTACTTCCTGAAACGGTTCTCTGAAGATCGATTCCGGCATTGATGTGATCCGATGATCCGGGCCGTCGATGTGTTTTCCGATACTACTAACATCCATCTTAAGCTTTATTGCTCTGCACTTCTGACTGCGAGTTTCCGCTTGTAGCTTCTGGGACTACTGCCGGCTTTTGACCATCACCAATCTCGCCTGACATCTCGGGGAACGGATTCCGTGGATCATTCAGCGTAGCATAGTCGGGTTTTCCCTTGACCTCGTCAAGCGCCTTCTCCTCAGGACTGCCGGGCTTGATATCATTCTGGGACTGCCATGCAGATTTTAGATCCTTCTCCACTTGCAGAGCCCACGGGTCTGTGTACTTAGGACGCTCGCCAGCCGTATAGATGAGGGAAGCTTGTGGCAGAGAATGTTCTTTCATATCGCCATTGTCTGTGAAAGGAGCGTCCAACTCCAGAAGGCCGGGGTATCGTGCAGAAAGACTACAGTACATAAGTGTAGCCCGGAGAACACATGATTCAACTCACCCAGTCTCCATGAAGAAACGGCTGTACTCTATGGCTGGCTTGCCCGAACATTCAGAACAGCCTCTGGAATAGTACACAATGTTCGGCGGCCAGTCGCTGCTGAGCTCCGACTTCTTGCACGTAGCGTGGATCTTACCTTCCTTTCGGTCTTTAGCGAAATCAACCTCACAGCTGCTCGAGTAGTCGGCCTCGTTAAAGTCCAGCTCTAAATTACCTTGTTCTCCAGCATCATCCTTCTGGCTGATCTTGATACTAGACAGCTGTACTGGAGATCTCATGGTCTACGATCAGCCAGTCATATCTGATTTACAAGCATCGAAGCCAGACGGCGCCCTCTCGCAGGCTTCTTGGAAAGAAGAGGGTAAGGCGGTAGCGTTTCCTCTCGTAGGTCCAGTGGACACACTTATGCCTTGGGTGGCAATGGATGTGCCGTTATCAGGTAATTATTGAAAAAAGACGTATCGGGCGAGACGAGAGAGCAAAGATGGTGATCTGTACGCTGGGGCGCCTTGTGGTTGAAATGTGTATCGTGGGGCTCAAATGTCGGCCTGTTTAACAACGCTTTCAACGACACCTGTTGAGTTTTATTCTCCGCGACCTTCTACGTCTCCCTCGATCGCTCTGTCTTTCACGTCCTAATGGATTGAGACATCGTACTACTTTCCATCAATTCTGGCAGCAATTCGAATGCTGAAAGGTATATCCAGCGGATGTCCATTCCGAGGTGCGTTTGGCTTTGCGGACACCTTATCGGGCTTAGTTTCAAGCGTGATGCTATACTTCTTCGCACAAATCTCCTCTAAACCTTTGACTGTCTGCTCCCCTTCTGGAGTCAATGTAGGGAAGAATTGCCCGTCCGTGTAGTAGACGTTGGCAGATGGCACGCTGTTGTGCTTGGGTCCTTCCTGGATGACCTCGCAATTAAGGTTGGGTTGATGGAATCGCAATTACAAGCAATGGCTTTTACACGTCTCCACTTCTCATTTGGGACGCCTGATACCTCCCACGGAGGTTGTGAGGAGACCTCATATAAGATGTTGTCAAGTGTGGTCTAACAGTTGGCCAAATTAGGACAAGTGGCCACGTCGACGAGAGCGCAACAGGCGTTGCTGAAGTGGTGCTTTTTGGACATGGAGATTCTCCATCGGATGAGCTGCATTAGGTCGTCCACGCTGGATCTGCTCAGTGCTCGTATCATTTGGCCGGCTTTGAAAGTGTCACATCAGACCAATGGCACACATGCAGGAAAGTCGTTATTGATGACAATCAGACCAGGAGGGGGACGAGCTTTCATTTCTGTCCATCACAATGCTAAAGCCAATTGTGCCACAAAGCCGATACCCGTAGCGACCGCCTGCGATCACTTTGGTTCATCGGCAGGGGTCCCCTCTGGCAACGCTGATCCAGCCGCCTGTGACAACTCTTCTTGAGCTGGAGTAGACTTCTGGTCAGGCTCTGGCGGCGCCGAGCCGTCTGTCGCCGTTGGATCTTCTGGAGCTGCGGCAGACTTCTGACCATCCTCTGCCATCGGCTTGTCGGGCAGTGATCCTCCTTCTTGAGCTGTGAGAGACGTTTTGCCACCGTCTGGCGTTGACGCGGCTCCGAACAGCGGACGATCAGGGAGGCCTGGCTCTACGGCCTGCGTAGAGTTGGACTCACAACCCTTCAAAGCCTCTGCCTTATCCGCTTCATTTAGGTCGTCGATCTTCTTCGCGCCAGTGTAGTATCTCTTCGCTTGAGCGATGCTCCACTCTCCCTCTGGCCCGCTTCTGCCGGACTTGAAGTTCGGTAGGAAATCCATGAAAGCGTCGTACTTCATCGGATTACTGGAGAGTCAGCCGAATTCGATTACGATCTCTTTTACGCTATTGTCGGATTACAGATAGCAAGGGTGAGCATGACTTACCATTTCTCTAACCAAAGGCGCTCGACGACCAGCGTCCGCCTCTTTTCGTCACCGTCTAATCTGACCCTCATGTTCTTGTCGTCACACTGCGAGTTTCCCTTGGGCGAGTAAACAAGCTTGCAATGCCCACTCAATTTCGGACCCTTGTCACACGACTCATCCTCATAATCGAATTCCAGATCTCCAGACTGTCTAATGACAAAGCCAGAGATTGAGACCGTCCCCGTGACTCCCCACGAGGGCGAGACCTGACACTCGGAATAATCGATTGGTACGTCTAGACACGCGGATTGGCTGTCGGCGAATGGTGCGATAAGCGATGGATCGATTGGGCCGTATGTCATTTTCACCTGTCCAGGCTCAGGAGGAGGTCCAGAGCCATCTCCCTTGAGATCTTTGACGGCAGTACTGTTGCCGCTCGACATTTCTGGATCCATGATGACAGGGATGTCGTTGGGAGTGGCGATGTACTGAATGCCATCTTTGTCTTTGGGAGCGGTATTGTCTTCCGTGAGATAATTTGTCCCGACGGGAGCGCCAGGGGGTGGCGGGGATGCTTGAGGAAGGGCAGCGACCAGTGTCACCGTGGAGAGTAATGCCAGTGGGAAGATCATAATGTAGCGTCGATCGCGGAGTAGTGATGATGAAGGAGCTTAACTTTCTTGAGGCCGTGGACTTGAAGAATATATAGGCTACCATACAATTCACGTCGTAAGGGCGCTGCAGGAAGTTGGGGAGCTCCTGGAGTCTCATGGCCACGTTGAAAGTGTAGGATTGCCATACCGATCCTCAGGCAACCAGTTTCAACTGTACGAGAGTCCTTTGAGGCCAAATCTACGTGTAAGGAGGTTGCCTTTCTGTGTGACTAGGCACTTTGTGAAGAAAGTCAGCGAGATTGCCATGAAACAAAACGAACTGATTTCGGATTTCGTGCTGTTGCAATTTCAATGAAGGTTTTGTTGGCCAAACAATGTGAAGCGGAGAGATCAGGTGGACCTGAGAGAGCAAGGACTTGACACCGCATAACTCGGCAGGAAATGAACGACAGAACCTGGGGAATGGATTGATACACATTGTGTAGCTGGGTCGTGGAGCTGGAGTATTCAAGTCATGAACTTCTCCATCTTGTCGTGTGCAAAAAGCGCCCTGACGACGCCTACACGGATGCAGAAGATGACGACCCCGAACTGCTTAAATGATCAAGTCGTATGCTGATCGACATGCCACGGTCAGTATGAAGAGACGAGCATCAGAATGGATGACTGCCAAAATCTAATTTGCAAGCTGTACCTGTTCGATTGCTAACATGGAGATGGGCCTTGTGTCGACCTTGTCAAAGGGTCGAGCCCGATCTTTCAGGCCCCTAAAAGGATGGGCTTAGAGCCGCCAGCATCTACAAGAAAGACTTCGAGGTTGCCTCCCAGCTGCCGAGGGTACGTGGAGTCGATTGCCGAGCCACACCACATAGCTGACTTACTGTAACACGTGGTGATGTGGAAAGTACGCGCTGTGTGATCTTTCCTTGGCTAGGTGTATCCACTTCCCCATTTTCCGCGCCGACCTCAACGACCACTGACTCGTCGAAACACCTTCACAGCAGGAGCACCTGCGCCATTGAACAAAGCGCGTCGGCAGAATGATGCATACATTCTGCAATAAGAAATCAAGCGTCCGATCGCAGTCGACCGCTGACTCGAAATGGGCCATGTAATCTTAAGCAATCATTTGCGGCAGGTCGAGGAACACATCTACAGATCGGCTTCTTTTCGGCCGTTTCACATCTGCGCGACACAAAGTATGCGGCAGTAATTGTCAGGCTCCAAATCACGCAATTGTGCTGGCTCACGCTCTTAGCGAGGCGAGCAGGCTTAGCCTTTCATCTCTTTCGCAATGGCTGACTTCCTTCCGTGATTCTTTACGGTCTGCGAAATAGATGTGACGCAACTCTTCTGGCCGATCGTGGCTGCAAGTGTCAAGAAAGCGGGTTTCGAACCATTCGATCTCTCGCGGGTGGGCCATGCCTCGAGAGAAGTACGTGTGAGAGATCCTGTCCGCTGGTGATGCCAGGTTTTTCAGACCCCTAAAATCCGGATCGTTAGCAGCGAAGGGATTAAAACCAGACAGGTACAGTGTTTCTATCAAGCATTAGCATCCTTATCACCAACATGAGCAGCCAAGTTATCCTCGAAACCAAAACTGGACCCGAAGCGAAGACCGGACAGGATGTACTATCGCTTCTGGAACAAGCCCGAGCCAGTCAGAGTACTGAGACCTGCATGTCGCTCTACCAGCAATGGGCGGTGTCCTACAACGCCGATGTAGGAGATGTCTCCCAGGAATATGTCGGTCCTACAACGGTAGCCGACCTGGCACTGAAGTTGCCAGACTCGGCTAACGCCACCGTCCTGGATGCTGGCTGCGGGACTGGCTTAGTAGGGCAGGCCCTCGCTAAGGGGGGCGTCAAGACAATCGATGGGCTTGACTTGTCCCCCCATATGCTAGCGGAAGCGCAGCAGACTGGAGTCTACCGCAGCCTCTTCCCAGCTGATATGACCCGCTCCCTGGACCTCAAGGACGAGACTTACGACACAGTCACGTGTGTAGGGACCTTCACGCATGGCCATGTCGGGCCAGCCCCAGCTCTCGGAGAGCTCGTGCGAATTGCGAAGAGAGGCGGTTTCGTTGTCGTCACGATCATCGAAGATATATGGCTGTCGATGGGCTTCAGGAGCGAGGTCGACAGGTTGAAAGATCAAGGATTAGTAGAAGTGCTTGCCATAGACTTGAAGGATTACAGACGGGCACAGGGTGACATGGCGAGATATGTAGTCTTGAGGAAAGCCTAGTGTCCGTGCGCTCAGTAAGCACGTGATAGAAGGTGGAGATATCGCAGCCGATTCGTATCTAGATACGAATCTAGAGATACTTCTGTTTGCAGAGTTACAACTGTTGCATACTATTGGTCAGGTCGACGGATACTCTGCCTTTCATCCTGCGAGGCTTCAAGTCATGATCCTGACAGCTCAGATAAAAAAAAAAGCTTTGTTGTTACCCCCGATAAGACCCTGAACCGCTGCTTGCAATCCGAGAGAAGCGTCGCTTGCACACCCCATACCACGGCATCCTTACCGATTGCAGGCCTGTGGAAGTTTAGCACGATATCGGCGGCGTCAATCCGTGGCAAATAGAGTCGATACTGGTGGACGCCTGGCTGTCAAAGCAAGGAGTATGTCCAACAAGATCAGTAGTAGCTCTGAGGTCCGCGAGGAGCCGGCGAGTGAGCTGGAGGTAAGGTTTCTTTGAAAGGTCTCGCACCATGATGAATGGTCTCTGGACTGCTCAGATGTGCGGAAGCATTCTCTGGATGATGTTGGACCCCATCTGCAAGCCAGTTACCCTAAGATACCTGAGATCTTGCATATCACATCCAACGAGTCTGCTGTGGGTACCTGCAAGCACGTGACGATTCACAGACTTCGGTGACCTTGTCGACTAAGCGCCCTCATCTCTTCAGCTGAACGCGGCGTATCCCGTCAGTAGCTATGATTTCCCGACATCGCACATTCCCATACCATCGTACCTGTCACTCCCTGGTGCAGGCACGCATTTCCCACCCTACCATGGCCAACCTCCCACCGTTCCCGAAACGTCCAATACCACCAGACGATCGGTTCGACTTCCAAATCGCGTTCATCTGTGCCTTGAAAGAGGAAGCGGAAGCGATGATTAGACCAGGAGGTAAAGGTCGTTGGCGAATGGACGGCGTCTTTCACACAGGTCCTGCTCATCGATTGAATTCCTACAAAGACGTATGTTTGATGGAAGGTCCTTCGTAGACGGCGGGTCGAAGAGCGAGAATGGATCTCAGCATGAATCTCCTGACGGAACCATCAGTGCAATCGAGTGCAGCGATGATGGCAATGACATTTCAGACAACGCACAAGAGCAATGGATCGACATTGGGCACGATGGTGTCGTTTGGCAAGCCCCGACATGGATACGCGTATTCTACCGCTCTCCAACGGAGGTCCTTCGGCGATACAGGTGTGTCAGAGACTGCTTCGCGCGACGAATCAAAAGCCCGTGAATCAGAAAATTGTGGATCAGAGGACAGAGGATGGGAGAGCTGTGAATCAGAGGATAACGAACCAGGATCTGTGCTGTAGATATACTCTGGTAGAGTAGTTACGACCGTACGCATTTATGCTGGGCCTAAGCCAGAACATTACAGAGATACTCTCGAAGAGCAGTCGTGCAGCAGTCGTACAGTACGTTCGTCTGCTGGACACAGCACACCACAGTATGTGTGAAATTCGACTGGATGCTGTTCTAGATCAGCAGCGCATCTCTCTCCTTCACCCCCATTATGATTGCTGAAGAAGGCTCTGGTCGGCAACGGCCAGTACATCTCCCAATAACACAGCGAATATCAGCGTTCTACGTGAGGGAAGCTGATGATGGAGCAAATTCTGGCAGCGGCACATTGATCAGCCGAGCACATGCCGACGAAGCTCCTTCTTTAACAATGCGTTCGATCAGCGACCACGTGTTGTGAGTAAGAGTGCTTTCATGCCGTGTGTGGCTCTCATATCGGTTCTCTGAATGCAGGTGAGTCTTTCGGACATGGCGACACAGCAATGCATGTGGCTGCGGCATTACCGTTGACAGTAATAGAATTGGTAGGACGGCCGCTTCTGCTCAAGAGCAGCAATGGCTTCAGGAACGGATGATCATGCTGCAATGTCAGATTATGATCTGTCCAAGCGACTAGAGACCGGCAAAGGTTTCCGTCGAGGTCTCACGAGCTACGGTGATAGCCATTTCTCTCTCTTCCTTCGAAAGGCATTTATTAAAGCTGCGGGTTACAGCGATGATGCTTTGTCGAGACCCATCGTCGGCATCGTCAATACTTATTCTGGCTTCAATCCTTGTCATGCCAATGTGCCTCAACTCATTGAGGCGGCAAAAAGAGGCGTTCAGCTAAGTGGCGGCTTGCCGATCGACTTTCCTACCATCAGTTTGCATGAGTCTTTTGCTTCACCAACGAGCATGTACCTGCGCAATCTTATGAGTCTCGACACAGAGGAGATGATCAAAGCTCAGCCAGTGGATGCAGTCATCACTATTGGTGGATGTGACAAGACAGTCCCTGCCCAGCTAATGGGAGCGATATCAGCCAACAAACCGGTATTGCCACTCGTCACTGGGCCTATGATGCCGGGCTCGTACGGTGGTGTACGACTAGGAGCATGTACCGATTGTCGCAACAACTGGGCCGCCTATCGTGCTGGTGAGATCGACATGGAGGACATCGCCGGCATTAACGAAGAGCTCGCCCCAACGTCTGGTACCTGTGGCGTAATGGGCACAGCCAGTACCATGGCCTGCATCACAGCTGCGCTAGGCCTCATGCCACTCCGCGGCGCCTCTGCCCCAGCTGTGTCATCCACTCGTCTCCGCATAGCTGAAGAAACAGGTCACAACGCCGTAGCAGCCGCCAAAGCACTCACCCTGCCTCAAGACATCTTGACAGCCGCATCGTTCCACAACGCCATCACCGTCCTGCAAGCCATCGGCGGCTCGACTAACGCCATGGTCCACCTCCTAGCAATCATAAATCGCCATCCCGACCTCGCCGGCTCCGTCACCCTACAGACTATAGACGACATCGGCCGCCGCACCCCTCTCCTCGTCGACCTGAAACCCTCAGGAGACAACTACATGACCGACTTCCACAACGCAGGCGGTATGCTCGCACTCCTGCACACACTCCGGCCTCTTCTCGACCTCTCCGCCCCAACGATCTTCGCCGGGAAGAACCTAGGCCAACTCCTAGACAGCTCCCCCTTCAAGCCCTTCGCCTTCAGCCGCGCCATCATCCGCCCCTTGACAGAGCCGCTCTATCCTGCTTCCTCCCTGTGCGTACTGCGCGGCAATCTCGCCCCCAACGGCGCAGTGATCAAAGCTTCGGCGTCGAAATACCGGCATTTGCTCTCGCATTCCGGTCCCGCGGTCGTGTTCGCCAACACAGCGGACTTGGCTGCACGCATCGATGATCCTGATCTTGAGGTTAGTGAGGATAGCGTTTTGGTCTTGCAGAGCATAGGACCAATAGGGAACCCGGGCATGCCTGAGGCCGGGGTCATACCTATCCCGAGGAAGTTAGGAGAGAAGGGGGTGAAGGATATGCTGAGGATAAGTGATGGGCGCATGTCTGGGACGGCGGGGGGGACGATCATCTTGCATGTCAGTCCTGAGTCGGCGGTGGTGGAGAGTCCGCTTGGTGTTGTGAGGGATGGGGATATAGTCGGAGTTGATGTGGATGGGAGGAAGGTGTGGGTTGAGATTGGGGAGGGGGAGATGGCGAGACGGGTAGAGGATAGGAGGAAGGAGGTGGAGCAGGCGAGGGAGCAGGAGGAGAAAGAGGGAAAGGGAAAGGAGAAGAAGAGGGGGTATAGGTGGTTGTATGAGAAGCATGTGAACCAGGCGGAGGAGGGGTGTGATTTTGATTTCTTGACTGCCAAGGGGGCGTGAAACTTCTGGATAAATAGAATGATGATCAGGGGACAGGTGATGAGCATAACTGTGATGCATGACCGATTCATGGTCTGGAGAAGACATTTTTTCGTTCGGCTACGTAATTCTTTCGTCTACAGCCCCTGATTTCTGATAGCATCATAAGTGCTCTGATACAGACCGCACCTGAAATCAACCTGCTCGCTCGGAATGATCGTCGCACCACTTGATCTGAACCCCCCGATATCACCCAACACAGCCAAGTTGTAACTCCCGCTCGTCCTCTGCCCAGTGGCATCCTGGTACAGACCACCGATCTGCTGCTGGTTTGCGCCCAACAGAATCGGCGCCGCAATACCAACGTCCACGGCATTCCAACCCGGCCCGCCCTGTGGGTTGCGCGCGAAACGTCCCCACACACTCTGCATGTACTGCGTGAGCGCGTACTCTTGCACGGTCGTATTGAACTTGTCATAGGTGCGGAAGACAATCGGGATCTCGGAGGCGTGGTAGGCACCTAAGTTCGGCAGGGCTTGTGTATTGGCGAAAGAGGCGTTGAAATAGTAGCGCCAGCTAGGGATGCGGGCTGTAGCGCTGTCGTTCAGCATGGCTGCTTGTGGGCATTGGAAGGCGAATTCGGTAAAGATCTGGCTAATCACATCGTAGGGAGTGTTCAGACCGTCTTGGCCTTGTGGGTAGGCGGCGAGGAAAGCGTTGATGATGGTTTCGTTGTTGCCAAAGGTGCTGGTCAGGAATGCGCGGGTGTCGTTCTGACCGATCTGGAAGACGCGGCCTTCTTGACTGTTTGTGCCAGCAAGGACGGGGACAAAGGCAATGTTGTTGGAGCGACGAGCTTGAGCTGGGTTGGCGACGAGAGTCAAGTTGTCAACACCTGGGTTGAACGTGAGCTGATTTCGCTGGATGATGTCCTTGACCTGGCTGGCGTTGGCGGCGCGGACGCAAGTGAGGTTGTTGGAGAATGTGCCTGGACAGTTCAGGGTGGCAGTCAGGTTGAGCCAGGGACCGAAGCCAACTTGAGGTGCGGTACGGCGATAGCTGTATTGACCAGATTGGAGGATCGCGCCACGGAATGGTGGGCTGGAGCCGCGAGGAAAGCTGGTAAGGAGAGCATCGACGGAGAAAGCACCTGCAGACTCGCCGAAAATGGTTACCTTTTTCGGATCACCACCGAAGGCAGCAATGTTGCGCTGGACCCAGTCGAGAGCAGCTCGCTGGTCGAGGAAACCAAGGTTACGCCCTGTGGCGTTGAGTTCAGGAGAGGCAGGGAAGCCAAAGACTATTACATGTCAGCCGGAGATCGACCTGTATCTATGGCATGCTGACCATTCGTGCGATAGTTGGTAGTGACCACAATAACATCCTCATACGAAGCAAAATAGCTGCCGTCATATGCGTCTTGACCAGCATTGCCGAACTGCAGAGAACCGCCGTAGATCCAGAACATGACAGATCGAGCATTCTGAGGGGACACCGGGGTATCCGGAGCAAAGACGTTGAGATACAAGCAGTCCTCGCTCTCGGGCGGCGGCGGGTTATTGAATGCACGCTCGGCGGTTGGGGTCAGGAACTGCTGGACACAAGCAGCACTGAATTGTGTTGCATTGCGAGGAGAGTCGTAGGGAGCTTCTCGTACTGGCGGTGAGAATCGCTCTGGTGGTGACTGGGCGAACGGCACACCAAGGTACTTGTTGACGGCAGCTGTGGCAGTCGCCAGCTGAGTCCGCGTGCCAATTAATACGCCAGAGTCGACAGTAGCTGAAGGAGCGTCTTGAGCAGACACCGCTGCCAGGAGCGAGCAGGCTGCAAAGAAGATAGTGGTCAACATTCTCGCAAGTTGAACGCAGATTGTGACGGTGGGAGAGACAGACAACTATTGCCTACTCGTCCCAAGCACTCACCTATATAAACCTACCAGAACCAGTCTGACGGCAACAATTTGCCCAGGCATGACGACTTCACGGGTCGTAGACTGACTCGAAGAGGCGAGATGGATCCCCGCAGGCAATACAGACGGACATCAAGCCGAGGATCTGACCAGGATGGACAGGGACGAATAGGTCGACAGCAAATGAAATGGCAGCGTCGGTTTGTGACCGAGGCACAAAAAGTAGGGAAAGAAGAGGAAATTAAGGGCAGTTGAGGTCTGGATAGCTACCACACGTGGCCTAGCACGGCGGGGTTTGGATGCCGCATCTTGGCTGGGGTTTGTTAATCTACGACGTCACTTTGGCCGGATGATACCACTGTAATTTTATCCTTGTGGTATTCTTGCTCAGTTTCGTAACTGACGGTTGATATGATTTGGTATGCGTGAAGCCGAGACAAGGTTGGTTTATGTCTCTTCGTTCGTGTTGCAAAGAACCATGGACCGCGGCGATAGATATGAAGCAAGTGTCGTCTCTGCACCACGTTTTTCGTTTACGGAGCTCCAGCTTTGACCCCAGATTTGTTTCCCCAGCCGATCCTTCCACATCTGGTTGGTCCAAATGCACGATCTCCCAATGCAATCGAATGGTTGACTGCAAGATTACCAGTGACAGAAGTCTGTTGGTCTAGGACCTCGCTTCCGGTACGATGGTCATGCGTTCTGAAGTATGCCTGACACCAGCCGGGGTTCGGCACAATCCTTGGTATGACAGAATCGGAGAGTTGGGGGATGCATGCCACTGTCAGTGGCTTATATCGAGGCTTTGCTTTTGATCTATTGATTTGGGCGACGCCGCACGGTACAAGCTTTGATGCGATCCAGGATATAGACCCTTGCAGCGGGCAAAATGCCAGATCCCTCTGTATAGACTTGGCTGAGGTATCATCTTGATCATTCAGAATGGCGAAGCTGTGTTCTGTAATTTACCCTTCTGGCGCCGAGGTGGTAATTCCATCAAAACGTTGATGATGTGTTGCAAGAGCGAAATGAGCTCCAACAAGTTTGGCTGGAGAGTCCCTCGAAGATATCGTTGAGCGCATCGCTCTCGAGTCCAAGACGTGCCTGACAGTGTTGCCTTCATCCAGATCGTTTCGTCCTCTTCCTGGCTTTCGTCTCTGTGCCGTTCGTTGGATTCCAGGTCTGCTCTGCTTGTTCAAGCCTCTCCATTTCTTTCCTTAGCCTCTCCTTGGCGTCGTGCTCTGCTACACCATTCACACCATCTCCCCGCTGCAATTGCTGTATCTGGGCAAACGATGCCTTCTGCAGCTTTTGTAAAGCAGCGATCTGGGTCTTCAGAGCAGCATTCTCTGCCTCAAGACTCGACTGAGCAGCCTCTGGAGCATCTTCGTCAAGCGCCATGAAGTCAGCCTGATGCGCCGATTGTGGTGCCGAGCTCTTCTGTTGCTGCCAAGTCATCAGGTCTGCGATACTGTCCGCGAGAATGTCTACTGGGAATGCCGGGTGACATAGGCTCCGCTCAAAGTCGCTCTCCTCAACGCGTGGCTCTTCAGTTGCCGAGAATCGCTGCACTGGTAAGCGGCCGATGAGATGGGCTGTCAATTTATAGTTGGCTGGCAATTGTCCGTCCATCGAGTCTAGTTCTCCAAACTTAGGCTTGACCACTTCCTTTATCTTTAGCAGCGGCTGCTCCTCCTTCGCAAATCCTTGCACCGGCAGCATCTCGATATTCGTGATTGCGGAAGGCAATGACGTCGTCGTTAGTTGCGAATGGTACGAGCCGGACGGAATATCCCAGACAATGGCCTTTCCAGAAGCGTGTCCAGTAACCAATTTCGTGCTGTCATAGCTCACGCCCATACTCATCACCCCTCCCAGTTTCTCGCCTGGATTCGCCCACTTTTGCTCTTCCGATATCTGCACCACAACACTCCTTTTGTCCTCGTCCCAGACCGGATTCCTCACCACCATAAGCCCCCCATCCATGCTAAAAAAGTCCACACAAACCACTCCACCGTCCTCAAACCCCACAAACACCGCCCTCTCACAAGGATCCAGCACCGCAGATTTCGGCCCCTCGGGCATCAGTATCGTCCTCAACATCGTCCCAGTCTTATAATCCCAAAGCCGCATCCCATCCCAACCCACGCTAACCGCAAAGCTCCTGCCCACCTGCACGTCCCTAATCGCCTCTCTATGCCCCCTCAAAGTCCTCACCGGCGCTCGTTTCGCATACTCCAAGCTCTCTCCAACCTCTGCCCAACTCCTCACCGCCCCAAGGTTCCAAACACACACATTCCCATCCTCGCTCCCGCTCAGCGCAAAGTGTCCCTTCCGATCCGCACGCAGCACGCTGACGGCACCGAGATGCGCTTCCTCTGTCTTGATCGTCCGCCCACTGAGCGTTTCCCAGACTATCAGCGCCCCGTTCTCCGTGCCACAGAGCAGTGTGAAGCCATCGTCCACCAGCGCGAGAGAGGTGATGCGCTCTTTGAACGGGACCGTGGTCTGGAGCGCCCCGGTCTCGCGCGAGTAGACGTGCACGAGGGCCTTGTCGGTTTGCGCGGCGAAGATGTGCGCGGCGCTGACGGCGAGACAGTGCGGTGGGGTGGAGGACTTTTTGTAGGTGCTGAGCAGGGAAGGGCGGGGTGCGAGGCGGTGGTGGAAGAGGGAGGCGGAGGCGGGGAGGGATGTGAGTGTCGAAGGAGAGGCGAGGGAGAAGAGGAGAGATTCGGTTAGCATCCTGCCCAATGTTGAGGATTAAGGAGCAATTCGGCGTGACATTTCAGAGATGTGCATGCGGTTTTCAATAGACAGGTTCAGGAAATTTTTGGTGGAGCTTGACGTAGATTTTTTGGCGGGGCAGGTCCAGCCGAGGTGCTCGCCGCAGAGGTTTGGATCCGCTCAGGAATGGGACGCTTCATTCCTCCTTCATCAACTTGCTCTGTAGAGATAAGGGAATTGCTAATTTCATGATTCGTTCGTCTGGCTACAGAGACATTATCTAATAAAGTTCAGCACAGCATCGATAAACGATTGCGGGTTCTCCTCTGCGATCCAGTGGCCGCTCTTCGCGACTGTCACGGCTTTCACATCGGTATACATCTCAAGCGCCTGCTCTTCTGCGATCCTGGATAGAAAGCTGCCATCTCCGTTCAGAGTCATGCACTTGACCGGACACTTTCCCTGCTCTTCGACCCATTTCTTATTGTCTATGCAGTCCTGATGGAAACCTCGATATACGTCGAAGCCTGATCTCATGGCGCCGGGCTGCGCGAATAACGACGCATAGTAGTCGATGTCGTCTGCGCGGAAAGCGTTGGCATTGATGCACAAACGATCGTAAAAGTGCTTGATATACTGGCGCTCTCGTCCGAAAGTCAGAGTCTCCGGGAGGTCTGTCTGCCAGTGGAAGGTGAAGTGCCAGACACCGGAATCTTCTTTCACAAAGCGGTCGTACGTCTTGGTGCCGGGAAGAGGGCATTCGCCCCATGTCACCGAGGCAGAGTCGTCTGGGAAGCGTGCAGCGTATGCGTGCGCGACCATACCGCCGATGTCATGACCGACAACGTGGACCTTCTCTTTGATTCCGAGGTGCTTGGTCAGGACGGTGTGGATATCTGTAGCCATGGTGACCTTGTCGTAGCCCTCTCGGGGATGTGACGACGTGCCTGCGCCGCGATAATCCGGAGCGATGACATGGTAGCCCGCATCAGACAGAGGGGTGATAACATGTCGGAATTGATACCAAGTCTCCGGGTAGCCGTGAATGAGCAGGATTGTGCCCTTTGATTTTGTGTCCTTGGGTGGAGGGCAGGACAGGTAATTGATCGTTACATCGGTAGGTGTTGAAGGTGCACCAGCAATATTCACTCTCTGCGTGAGCCACCTGCTCTTCTCAATTGAATCGTATGGAGTGCCTGCAGACATGAGTGCAAGCTGAAGGGCGGGACTTAGACTCTTTTGGCGGCGGAATAGTGGTGGAACGACGAACCAACAAGGATTTGTCGACCTGATCAACGCGGTATTACGACTCGCTATAAATGATATTCACCTTCGTCATTGCAGACGCTGCTCCCAGTCGATGCAAAATCCTAATCGAGCTCTCTCGCAGGCAAAAATCTCAACCCCGCAGCCCCGCGCATGGCTCAGATTTGCGGGTTGCCGATCATGGGGATTCCTGGTTGTCTGGCCCGTCCTGGAACGCCGCTTCGTCTATCAGAACTCGCCAAACCTTCCACGATCGGTCGTAAGCTCTCGCTGGAGCTACCCTCCAAACTTTGTCGATCGCCTCTTTGCAGCCACTGCATCACTTTGACATGGTAACTTTGGGCTAATTCAACGTTCGTTCTCTGCACAACTCTATTGGGCATTCCGACGGTCGTACGGAGAGGAACGTGTTTCGATCGTGCAGGCGAAAATCGGGTCTTCACGTGGTAAATCTAGACGATATTGCTCTTGGCTTGTCCGTGATAAAGAGTGCTTGTTTCCCCAGGTGGGTGGTACACAAGGGTTAGCAAAGTCCGGGGCCCCAGAGCCTCTCTCCTTCACATCACAACTCTTGTCTTTTCTAGTATCAGCCTTTACTACCATTCATCATGTTCGATAAATTACAAGGGCGCACGCTTTACAGGGTCATGAGCGCTTGTTGCGGCTCAGCGTTCATGTTGTACGGATGTAAGTTTTCTACGCCCCTTGGCCATCCATCAACCCCTAAGCCGCGCCCCAACACCACCACAAATCCTACACCGTTCTGAGAAGCTATTGACGTCGTCTAGATGACGCCGGCGTGCTCGGTGGCGTGCAGGAAACGCCTCAATTCCGTGGTGCGATTGGTAATCCTCAAGGAGCGTTCATCATTCCGATTATTGCGTCCATCTACAACTTGGCGGCAGCGGCGATGTCTCTTGCAATCACACTCTTCGGTATGCAGCTGGGTAGGCGCAAGACTATCCTCCTCGGTAATCTGCTCATTTGTATTGGTGCTGCTTTGCAAGCATCAACATACTCCGTTGGTCAGATCATTGTTGGTCGAATCATCTGCGGCTGCGGCATCGGCTGCATTGCCAGTGCTGTACCTACATACATGGCAGAGATGTCTCTCGAGGCTAAGGAGCGAGGACCAGAAATATCCTATCAGGGTGCTCTCCTAATTACTGGTGTGGTAGGTCGACCTTATCCCTGAGCATTTCTGAAATATATCCCATCTCTTTCTTCCATGTGTCAGCAACTAACAACACCAGGCTCTCGCCTACTGGGTCGATCTGGGCTTCGTCCAAGGCCTCGACGCCCATCCCTGGCTCTGGCGCGTCCCCATCGCAATGCAAGCCTGCTTCGCCATCTTCTCTACCGCAGGTCTGGTCTTCCTTCCCGACACGCCTAGATGGTACTACGCGCGCGGCCGCAACGAAGAAGGGACCAGCGTCCTCGCCCGCCTACATGGGCTGCCCATCGACCATCCCAACGTCATTGCGCAGAGGGAAGAAGTCCTCGCTTCGATCAGGGAAGAATCGGATGCCAAGTTCAACATCTGGTTGCTCTTCTGGGACAACTCGAACTACCAGGTCGGACGAAGACTGCGGACGAGTTTCTTGATTCTGTTCGTGCAGCAGTTTTTGGGCATTAACATGTTGGTCTACTTCTCGACGCAGATCTTCAGCAACTTGCGCTATTCGCCTTTCTTATCGAGCGTGTTGGCTGCGGTCATGAACACCGTTTTTGCGCTAGCATGCTTTCCACCTATTTGGTGCATTGAGAAGCTGGGACGCCGGCCAATGATGTTCTGGACTTCACTCGGATGTGGAGGCTGTATGCTGATTTATGTCATTATGACTACGCTCAAGACTCAAACGACGGCTACGAACTGGACCGCTGTGGCTTTCATTTTGCTTTATAACATTATCTTCGGTAAGTCACGCGTCACAATGAGTTGCCACAGACAGATAGCTGATGAGAACAATAGGGTTCGGTTGGCTCGGTCCTCCTTGGGTCTATGGTCCCGAAATCGCTCCTCTGAAGTATCGACACGTAGCAGGCGGGCTAGCTGCTTGCGGTGAGTGGCTGAGTACTTGGATCATAGTCTTTGGCGGCGGTACTGGCATCAACGCTGTGGGCCCAGTAATCTTCATCTGGCCTCTGATATGCTGTTTCTTAGCAGCAGCGTACGTCTGGTTCTATTGCCCTGAGACGACAGGAAGAACACTAGAAGAGATAGACTACCTGTTCGCGAAACCACACATCAAGGAGAGGATGGATGCTAAGGGGAGTGGTGGAGCGCGAAAGAGGAGCGTGCAAACCGTGGAAGTGGGCAGCGAGAAGAGCAGCGTGTAGAATTGGACACGAGAGACCAGATAAAAGAGTAGAATATTGTTTCTGCCATTGTCGTTGGGTACTGAGGTCGACCAAGGCATGCAAAGCAGGCTTCAGGGGGTATCACGTGGCTGCATACCAAGCCTCCAAATTTATGCTCTGCGACCACATAGCACGGCAGAGCCCCACATAAAGCTTTAATACTGTAGCATTACAAAGGCACGCTCCGACTGCCATGAAATTCTGGCGCTCGTCGCCTTCTACGATTCATCTTCTACGGCATCATCGTCTGCAAAGTTGTGTAAAACGCCCCGGTCCTTCTCAAATCAAGGAATACTTGTCCTATTGCTATGCGGATGGCAACAGCTCAAAGCACGATATCACTGAACGACTCAGAGGTATAGGGTAGACTTGACGGATATCTTGTGCATGCAAATAGGTTGGACTGTTACCATGCATGCCAATGCTGAGCCTCGCCTGTCTTAAATGCCTTTGTCCACTTACGATCACCTAGTCGTACTTCTTCCCTTTGCCCGACTTGTAATCACCACTACCACTCGTCGTGCTTCCTTCGCTAGTTCTCTGCCGGTCACTCGGCCCCTGACCTGACTGCGCACTGGAGCTCTCTGGTCCTCCCTCCGTTCCCTTTCTCGGTTGACTGATATCGTGGTTCGCCGGACTAGCATCTAATGGGTTCCCCTGATTAGTGTTAGCTAAATTCTCCAGCCTCGATGATCATCTAAAGTTATGCTCGCTGACAGCTCCCCATAGTGCATAGAGAGGGAAATGTGCGTGTTGTTCAGGGTGAGATATCACGAACTGCTCTTCCTTGGTCAGGAGCGCTCTCTGTCCCTCTCTCTTGCTTTCCTGCCTGTAATTGCTCTTCCGGTGTGGTCTTGTCCCTGCTGAACGCTGTGTCCGAAATGCGTGCGGCTTCGTCGTCCGAGGCGGACTTTGCATACTCGTTTGATTCCGGCTTCAGGTCATCTTTGCCCATGGCATCTTTACGTGCTGCTAGAGGAGCAGACCGCGAAATGGTACGGGCAGGGACGAATGTTGACGTTCGGTACAAAGGGCGGAGGCTACGGTAGGGGGTTCGAGACAGCATATTGGCTCGATTGAAAGGACCCCGTGGTCTGCAACAGCCTGCTATGGAACGTATCGTTTCGATATAGGTAAGCACCCGATAATTTGGCTGTCGTGAAGTGGAATAATTATGTTCAAGATCACAATCAATGCTCATACCTTCTGTCTTCCATGGTCTGCATGATGTTGCGTGACGTCATAGAAAAGCTGTCGTGCTCATGGCATGAGCGTCGTGCACCACGTAGTTCTTCAAAGACAATCTTAGAAAACATCGTGGTGCATTCCTCATTAGAGAGCGGTTTAATCATTGACAATGAAGCATTGTTTCATGCGATCGGTCTGTCATCTCCAAACATGCATGAACGAATAGACATCTGCAGCTTCGGCCTGCGAAACTTTTCTATCCGGATCATTACAACTCGCCAGCATCCCGCCCGACCTGTTTGGCGAGCTCGACAATCTCAGATCTGAATCGCAGTCCATCATCGTCAGGCTCGTTGGTCATCATATTAATCTGACGGTCCTCATCGTCGATAATCATGGATGTCATGGTGGAACGACTCACTACATCTGACAAGGAATCGCGTCTACTTCTCGACGGATTTAAGGGATCGACTTGCTGCATCATTGCACGCGTTCTCGAAACGAAGTCCCACCTTGACAGTTGTCAACGTTGGTACGCAGGTAGAGATGCCACTGCCACTTACATGAAGTAGACCTTACTCCTCCGCCGTGCTGGTTGTATGTAGACTTGATCCAAACTTGACTCCATAGCCTCATGGTATGCTAGCTTCTTTGCGAGCTCATTCGTGTCTTCCCATAGCTGCTTGAAGGCTGGTGTTGCATTCGATGGAGCTGGCTGACTCTGCAATGCTTCCGCGAGCTCGCGGCGTGAATTAGTGTTGGGATCCAAAGCCATGGCTACCTCTAGTTATGTAGCAACATAGTGTGAATGACGTCGGTGTACCGCTGGAGGGACAGCAGTGGTATTTATCAATCTACAACGCTCCTTTCCTTCGCGAACCTTCTCGCACATTTGGTGAACCAGAAGCTATAGCCAGCAGCTCCAAGGGTAACGTGTGGAGGTGGGGTTTCTCCACGCGATCGAGTGGGTCGACAGAACACGAAAATAGCACGAAACCCACATCGGGAATATTGCTGCGAGTCTTCTCCAATATCATGAGCAGTGATACCTTCATCATCTTCTCCCCTGCTCTGCGTCACTGCGAAGGCCGGCGAAAGAGTGACTTGCTTGCCAAACCTCTGCATAAGAGCTAGCGGGATGTATGCTTCTGGTATTACAAGACCTCGCCGCCCTACTCAAGCAGGGGGATTCACAGAAAAGTAGGCGAGGCGTCGAGATCAAAATTCATATCATCGATTGTTGTAAGTGTATCTGATGTGCTTTTTTTCACTACTCGATGTGCTTTGTTTTCGTCAAATCGTTCGAACCATATCGCCGCGATGTCCCCGTAACCTCAAGAAGTGCTCGACATGATTGCAGTCCATCTTCGGGATGACCACTACTCTTTGGCCCGGCTTGCACAGACATGTCGAGTGTACAGAGAGTCGCGCTATACCCGCGTATTTCACACCATTGGCATACAGAACGACCAATGCCCGACCTTACCATTCGGCCAAGCCGACGGCAATATCGTGACGGACATGACGTACATGTCGTACATGTCGTGACAGATAAAGTACACTTCGCCCTGGCCCTGGCCAGCAATGCACAACTTGGGACTTTCGTCAAGACGTTGAGGGCTCCAGAAATATGTCCCGAGCGAATCACGATGACTTTCGCGGCCAGTCCATCTAATTATTGAATTGTAAAAGTAGGAAGAAATCAGCTGCGACACCTCTTTCGAAGACTCGCTACTTATTCAAAGTCGAACAGAAGAGCTGGACATTGGACGAAGTCTCTAGGGCTGGCTGGCGCTACTGTTGACTTATTTACCGAATCGAAAGGTGTTGGATTCCAAACTTGTTGGGAATGGCCAAATCCAGCAGGAGTGCGATCATGTGGCCAGCGAATATGGACCGTGAAAGCTTTACTGGTAGGCAGAAACAAGTAGCCGACCAGGTTCCAAGCAGAGCTCAAACAGCCGCAGTTTGGTGACAGAAGCCTTTGAATCCCTTCAACAATGCCGCCAATCACGATGACATCGACGTGGAATCTCAGAACCTTCGCTACTCACTACAGAAACACATCATGCGCAACGTACATTTCACACAACCGGCGAATCTCAATCTCGTTTTCCAGAGACTCAGACGCCTAGAATATCATGACTGCTCGATCTTGAAGAGCATTCCAGCGGACAGCACTACTCAAGATCGACGCGCCGGTAGAGACTGTAGCCATCAGTGCTGTCAATGCCTTAGATGCAAATGACGCGACAGCATCGACTCTACCGGGCATGTCGATAGAAGCAGTACAACGCATGCTGGAAAGCTTCCGAACGACGCTGGCCGATTTGGCATTCCATTTCTACTATCCTCTAAACTCTTCTGTGTTTCCCAAGCTCCGCCTCGCTGGTATGCAGAAGCTAAGGAGACTCCATATCAGCGCCACTTATCACTGTGGTGGTGATGCTTCTGTTCTTGTGGTTCTTGCATTGAACCTGCCGCCGTCTCTCGGAGACATCTGGATCAGGGAAGTTCACCGGGACATGCACTTTCCCTTCTCAGAATTGCTAGATCAGAAGCGGAACATTCTCCACGGATCAAGAGTTTCACCTTTGATATAAACGGTGTCATGATCACGTCTAAGAACAAGAGAAAGATGATTGAAGTCGCTGCGCAGCGTAGCATCAAATTTGCAGTGTTCGAGAAGCACGACCATGGGTTCGGCTGCGACCTGGCACTGAGAAGGTCGCAATGGAACATTGGCGACGACAAATCGTGCCCAGGTGGTGAAGTTCGCTTACAAGAAACGCCATGGGACAACATGGGACAGGCGACACACGTTTCCCGAGCTGATCTGCTCATGACCTGCAGTCGAAGTGGAAGATTGGTACACCAGAATTGTATCAGCGTTAGAATGGTGAGGGACGAGCTGCGAATCGTGATCCTGGGACTTCCATAAACAGGGATACGTATGACTCGACTACTCAACAAGCTCACATTGGGAGCGAAGTATTCTGCCGGCCATCATTACCCCCCAGCATGCAAGTGTTTGACATCGTCCTTCCATACCCCTGCTGGAGATCGCGGCTAACGTGCTCCACAAGCTCGTTAGTCATACAACCTCGGTAGTCAAAACACGCTAAAACGCGGTCCCCCCTCTTTGAACGCGTATTATTCCATAACTTTGTATGACAATGACGCTCCAAAACGAAGGCAAAGTGCTATTAGCCCTTCACGCATTCAACCAAGGTCAATTCAAATCGCTCCGAGCTGCTGCAAAAGCCTTTGAGGTCTGTTTTGAGAC